>SJYX01001926.1:85931-157816 GCA_006410675.1 Oreotragus oreotragus
TAAAGGAGATCAGTCCTGGGTGTTCATTGGAAGGAATGATGCTAAACCTGAAACTCCAATACTTTGGCCACCTCATGTGAAGAGTTGACTCATTGGAAAAGACTCTGATGCTGGGAGGGATTGGGGGCAGGAGGAGAATGGGACAACGGAGGATGAGATGGCTGGATGGCATCACCAAATCGATGGACATAGGTTTGGGTGAACTCTGGGAGTTGGTGATGGACAGGGAGGCCTGGCTTGCTGCAATTCATGGGGTCACAAAGAGTCGGACACGACTGAGCGACTGAACTGAAATGAACTGAACTGAACTGAATCTCAATAATGGTACAGACAAGGGCCAGAGAAGTTCAGTGTTTCTGAAATAGACATGAGCAAGGTGAGATGATTTGAGTTGAATTTCTATCGCTGGCCATTTTTTACTTAAACAAACACTTGCTAAGTGATGCTCAAGCTTGAGTACTCGCTTATTTCACTTTTTAACTGGACTGAAGTCAGGCAGCCAGTGGAGAGGCAGGAAAGTGAATCTTTACACTGTGTTTCCTCCTTGTTCATTCGGCTTGATAATTTCGGTTAGTTGAGACTCACCAAGTTTAATTAAGAAACTCATTTATGAACTGGGCACTCTTCTATAGGCGTTGGAGAAGGCAGGAAACAAAACAGGCCCTCCACCCAATCCAGTTTTCTTTATCTTTGCCTGGAGTGTGTAAGTAAGCATATAAGCACGCAGCTTATCAGGTGACGATGGAGGAAAAGAAAGCAGGTGAGGGTGATGGAAAATAAGGAAGTAGCTGGAAGGCCAGGACTGTGCCACTTACAAGGTTACTTTGGGACAGAACCTGGTGAAGATGGAGAAGCTAGCCAAACATACAGAAAGGGCCTGAGAGGAGAGGGACAGCTTGGGTGTGCCCCAGGAGGAGAGCCCGGATGCCTGGGTGGTAGGAGAGACCCAGGGCTGTGGGCTTGGGAAGAAAATCTTGTAGAGCCTTGAGACTTTGGTAAGAATCAGAAACAAAGCTAGTTGGACATTGTATTTATTTAATTTGTATATAGTTTTAAAGATTATTTTCCATTTGCTTATTACAAAATACTGGCTGTATTTCCCACGTTGTATGATACATCCTTGTTGTTCAGTCGCTCAGTCGTGTCCGACTCTTTGTGACCGCAGGGACTGCAGCACGCCAGGCCTCCCTGTCCTTCACCATCTCCTGGAGTTTGTTTAAACTCATGTCCATTGAGTCTATAACACCATCCAATCATCTCATCCTCTGTCATCCCCTTCTGTCCTGCCTTCTATCTTTGCCAGCATCAGGATCTTTCCTAATGAGTCGGCTCTCCACATCAGGTGGCCAAAGGATTGGAGTTTCAGCTTCAGCATCAGCCCTTCCAATGAATATTCAGGATTGATCTCCTTTCGGATAGACCGGTTGGATCTCCTTGCAGCCCAAGGGACCGTCAGGAGTCTTCTCCAGCACCACAGCTCTGGAGCATCGGTGCTTCGGTGCTCAGCCTTCTTTATGCATCCTTGAGTCTCTCTTGTGCCATGGCTGGTAACTCCCCCTTCCAGCCCTCATGCTGTCCCTCCCACGCTCCCTCTTCCCACTGGTAGCCACTAGATTTTCTATGCCTGTGAGTCTACTTCTGTTATGTTATGTTCAATAGTGAAGTCGCTCAGTCGTGTCCGACTCTTTGCGGCCCCACAGACTGTAGCCTACAAGGCTCCTCTGTCCATGGGATTTTCCAGGCAATACTACTGGAGTGGATTGCCCTTTCCTTCTCCAGGGGATCTTCCCAACGCAGAGCTCGAACCCAGGTCTCCTGCATTGTAGACAGACGCTTTCCCATCTGAGCCACCAGGGAAGTCAATAGTGTGGTGTATTTTTTAGATACCACATGTAATGATATGATACAGTATTTATCTTTCTCCGTCTGACTTATTTCACTTAAAGCAATGCCCTCCAAGTCCATCCATGATGCTGCAAATGGCAAAAGCTCGTTCCTTTTTTATGGCTGAGTAATATTCCATTGTATACATGTACCATACTTCTTTATCCATTCATCTGTTAATGGACGTGCAGATTGCTTCCATGTCTTGACTATCACAAAGAGTGCTGCTGTGAACCTTGAGGTGCATGCACCTTTTTGAGTTTATTTCAGATATTTGCCTGGGAGTGGAACTGTGGGATCAAGTCTATTTTTAATTTTTGGAAACCTCCATCCTGTTTCCAATTTTCATGGCTACGCCAGTGTTTGTTCCCACCGACACTGCACTTGGGTCCCTTCTCTGGGTGCTGTGCTCAGTCACTTCAGTCGTGGGCGGCTCTGTGTGACCCCACGGACTGTAGCCCACTGGGCTCCTCTGTCCATAGGATTCTCCAGGCAAGATTACTGGAGTGGGTTGCCATTTCCTACTCCAGGGGATCCTCCCGACCCAGGGACCAAACCTGTGTCTCCTGCAGTGCAGGGGAACTCTTTACCACTGAGCCACCTAGGAAGCCTTTTTCTCTACTTGAGCATTTTACGTGACTTAAATGTTGGGTCAGGCCCTCTCTCTTTAAACCCCTCGTCCTTGGTTTTGGTTTGGTGTGGTTTTGTCTCAAAGGGTGTACACACGGGTGTGTGTGCAGGGGAGGGGGTCTCTCCCACACACAGCCCCATGTGCAGCCCTGGCACTCAGGTAACCCCGGTCGCCCACACTGGAGAAGCAGCAGTGGGCAGCACACATACAGGAGCAGCTGGGAGTCCCCCCGGGACGCACAGAACCGCCGTCTTGCCAACTCCCTGGCCACACTTTCTGTTTGGGCAAATGACCAACACAGAGGGTGGAAAACACACCATCCAGGTCTCAACCGCACAAAACAACATGACCAGTGGACATGGCGTGGGGCAGGGATAACCAGAGTACCCAAGGGCAGCCGGGGCGCCAGTGCCCGAGCCCGTGTGAAAGAAAGGTTGCCCGTCCGTGGACAGAGGAAAGCCGCTTACACACACCAACACTGGGTCTTTGTGGACAAAGAGAATGGAGGCAGCGAGTCACGCCTCACCGACTCCATGGCCACGCTGCCACGTCGCGTCAGTTGGTCCAACTCTGTGTGACCCCATAGCCGGCCGCCCACCAGGCTCCCCCGCCCCTGGGATTCTCCAGGCAAGAACACTGGCGTGGGTTACCATTCCCTTCTCCAATGCATGAAAGTGAAAAGGGAAAGTGAAGTCGCTCAGTCGTGTCCAACTCCTGGTGACCCCATGGACTGCAGCCCACCAGGCTCCTCCGTCCATGGGAGTTTCCAGGCAAGAGTACTGGAGTGGGGTGCCATTGCCTTCTTCTCGATGGACATGAGTCTGAGCAAATTCTGAGAGATGGTGAAGGACAGGGAGGCCTGTTGTGCTGCCATCCATGGGGTCGCAAAGAGCCGGACACGACTGAGTGGCTGAACAACAACAAAGGCCTTCTTGAGAAGTTTAGACTGAAAAGCAGGATAACCCACGGAAATCCCATATTGCTCCCAGAGTACGTCTTGCCCAAAGTTATTTAGGTAATGGCCTCAACTCTACACACTGCCACAAACTTGCTATTCATAGCGGAGAGCTTCAATGTGGACAGTGAGATTATTTGTACAAGATGAAAATCCACCAAGCTGCCTCTAGCTCCACCATCCACCCAGACCTGGACTCCTCACGGAAGCTGTGGGCACCCACTGTTCATTGATGTTGTGATTGCTGATGCCCCAACCTTCAGGGAGCTATCTGGAACAAAAGCGGTAGCCCACTGCATTGGAAGGTGACCCGGCTGCCTTGCATTGGGGAAATTGCAAACCTGAAAATTCTCAGCGAGAAAAACATGTCTTACCAAAGCACAAACCAGACACTTGGCACCCACTCTCTGTGACGCAGGGCTCCTCGACTGGCAGGAAAACCACAGTAAAGAACGGATTATGCTGGTAGAACACATTCCATGGGCTGTCCAAGGCTATTCTTATTTTACAATAAGGTACAATATGTTCCGTGATGCTCCCTGTCCTGGACACTTTTTAGAAATTGTATTCGCCTAATCATTAATCCCGGTAAATTGCCAACTATGCAAAATTTGAATAAACTAACAGGTCAGGGTGCATTTATTAAATTCAGCAGCACTAATAAATACACATGTGCAATTTTTATCCTAAAGAGAGCACCCATGGCTGGCACCACTTGTTGAAAATCTTTTTTGGGAGATGGGCATTTTGAGAGACTGAACTCCATGAAAATTCTGGAATTTATAGTCCAGAAGTGTCTGCCTTTTTAAATCCTTTTTTTTTTTTTTTTTCCTTTTTCTTTTAGAGATGTCAATTGTGAAAACAATGTTTGGTTAAGTGTTATGTGGTCAAGAAATGGACTAAAATCCTCATAATAAAGCATTCCAAGTGTTCTACCGATAAAAATGTTTCTGTTTGAACTTAGACTCCCTAAAAATTAAAACTGTTTTGAAAGAAGGAATGACTTCCCTGAAACGTAATGGATATTCAACAACTCAGATGCATTATGAGAGCAACTTTCCATCCATCTCCAAAAGGAAAACAGACAAGCAGTGTAAGATTACTCCTAAAGCCCAGACCATGCGTTAAGACTCATGCTCAAGAAAAACTTCCTTACTAATGCCTAACTTGTTATGATAAGCACTTTTGCTTTTTCAGTACTTCCTAGCTCCTTTGTAACTATTCTCAATCAGGCAAACTGGACAGAGTGCATCAAATCCAATCAGTAGGTCCACGAAAGGAAGATCTAGGACGTGATGAATTTTGAGTGTTCACCATTATTTTTATTCTTTGCAGACTTTGAAAAATCTAAGGGTCACGAGAGGGTTAGGCATCTGCAGTTCCACAGTGGAAGTTTACGTTTCCTGATGGCCATTAGAAAACACAGGCCATCACCGTAATGTTGCGGGCTGGGGGGGATGTCCTTGAGCTTCCCTGCTGGCTCGAATGGTAAAGAATCTGCTTGCAATGCAAGAGATCCAGGTTCCATCCCTGGGTCAGAAAGATCCCCTGGAGAAGGGAATGACCACCCACTCCAGTATTTTTGCCTGGAGAATTCCATGGACAGAGAAGCTTGGGGGTCCATGCAGTCTCCAAGAGTCAGACATGACTGGGTGACTAACACTTTCACTTTTTCACTTTTGAAGATAGAAGAGTGGGGAGAGATAGAAATGGTCAGTAAATTTAAGTAATATATCTAGCTACTCATAACAGGGAGAAAGAATAGGAGATCTATCCCAGAACTAGAAGCTCTGTAAGGGACTGCAGTAAAAATAATGGTTATTTATGCAAATTTACACCTCATAAGAAAACATAAATAAGCCAAGAATCTTTTTCTAATTTTTTAATGGCAATTTTGTTGACAAGATCAAGAGACTTGAGCCAAACATCTGCATCATATGATAAAGTCATCGCAAAAATGTCCATTTTTTCCACTGTAGGGAAGTCACAGAAAAGCAGACACCTAGAAATGTTTTCTGCTTCCACTTAAAGCTGAGATGAGGGTCCAAGCAGAGTTCCCCACGCTGGGAGTGGCAGGGCTTGTATTTCCCTTGTAACCTTAATTTCTATTTTCAGATGAGGTTGGAGGAATCGACTCTCTTCATATCTTTGGTTTGCTCATTGGCCTGCAGAGACCATGCACCTCTATGCTGTGCTTTGTTCATGATTTAACTATTATTTCTATTTAGCTTTTATAGGGTACCAAAAATGTGGTTGAAGTTAAATAGCTTTCCTGCTTTGCCAGCTACTATGGAAAAAAATTTTTTGAAGCTCTTTAAAAGAAAAATAGGAGAAAGGGGAAAAATAAAAATAAATCAGGACTCCAGAAGAGGTTTATTAGAACCCATGTGTTCCGATTCCCTGCCAAAGGAGTCCTGCAGGTTGCCCGTGGATTCTCCGGGGAGACGGCATGTCTTCCCTGAGCACTTTCCGTGGCTGTGACATTTCATTTGATGTCCTTTCTGGGTGGGTGGCTTTGTGACCTTGGACTGGTCAGATAGCGAGCTTGTGGGAACTCGGCAATGTTGCAAACATTAAACTTGTAAAGTAAATGTCACATCAAACAGAGAAACAGCATTCTGGTTGGAATCTAGTAAGTATGAACACGCCTCTGGGGACATCTGACTCCCTGAAATGTCAAAGACCAAAATCAAATGGCTAGATCTGAGTTCTTCTCCATCAGCTCCTGCAGACACGTCTTTTCTCCCCAGCTTGTATGGTGCTTTATCCAGAAACAGCCCAGACTTTCCCTGTCACATCTGTAACCCTACTCGTATGGTTTTAACTGTCAGACATCCCCAAGTGACTTGCCTCCCAGCTACAGGGTCATGTCTAACCAGGGAACAGCCTCTAAGTATGAAAATGCTGAATGAGGGAAACACAGGTGAAAGATGTAAAGAACTGAACGGGAGAAGCATTTTCCTCTATCCACTCTCTTTCCACACCAACCCCTGGACATAGTGTGTTGCAACTATACTCAGTATCTTGTAATAACCAATAATGGAAGAGAATGGTAAAAAAGGAATACGTATATATATATACTGTGTGGGCTTCCCAGCTGGCTCAGTGGTAGAGAGCCCCTTGTCAATGCAGGAGTCACAGGAGACGTGGGTTCGATCCCTGAGTTGGAAGATCCCCTGGAGTAGGAAATGACAACCCACTCCAGTATGTTTGCCTGGAAAATTCTAAGGACAGAGGAGCCTGGTGGGCTGCAGTCCATGGGGTCACAAGAATCAGACACGACTGAATGACTGAGGACACACGCACATACTAGTTACATATATATGTATTTATTCATCTATTTATTTATAATGGAATCACATTGCTGTACACCTGAAACTAACATACTGTAAATCAACTGCATTTCAATTTTTAAAAAGTTATGGGCCAAAGGAAATAGCAATACAATTGCAGAATAAAAATATTAGCAGTCTAAATCACCTATCTTTAGGAAAAAAGATGAACTTATTCCAGAGAAAACCATCTTTGATTGGCGATCAACAAAGATCCAAATGTTTTATCTTCACGTTTCTCTTTGTTGTCCATAAAGGTTAACAAACAACTTCCAGAGTACTTCACAGACCGGTGGACACTGATGGCTTCAAGTAGGTTTTTAAGCAGTTTTAAGTACTCAGCATCTTAGTATTTTTGGTGGTCCACTTTTCAGACAAAATGTATGAAATTTATTCATAGAGTAAAAGTAGGGCTTCCCTGGTGGGTCAGACACTAAAGAATCTGCCTGCAATGCGGCAGACCCAGGTTCAATCCCTGGGTCAGGAAGATCTCTTGGAGAAAGGAATGGCTACCCATTCCAGTATTTTTGCCTGGAGAATTCCACGGACAGAGGAGCCTGGTGGACTACAGTCCATGGGGTCGCAAAGAGTCACACCCGACTGAGCAAATAACACACAGAGAGTAAACGTACAATCACAGAGAACCAGGAGAGCTCGTCGGTCCCTAGGCCCCCGTCTCAGCCCCCGCTGGGTACCAATGCGACGGCTACACCTTCTTCTCTGGGAACAGCTGGTAAAACCTCAATTCCAGTTCAGCTTTTTGAGCAAAAGAAGATGAGTTTAGTCAAAATCTGATGCAGTTTGTCCAAAGGTTTTTCAACAAACAGAGGTAAAATGAAAAAGGAGGAAATGTTTTATATGATTCAAGAAAGACTGCAAAGGAGAGATTTTGTGTCAAAAACCTACGAAATCTGCTGAAACTATACATGCACTGTATTGGTTTTTCTCAAGAGTTAAGATCTCAGCTGAAATCCCAGCTCTTCTTAATTTGAACAGGAAACTACCTTCATGGGTGTCTGGCCTTCACAGGCTCTCTGAGCAAGGAGAGAGCGATCCAGCCACACGCCTAACCTGTCTGACTGGTGTGGCCTCTGCCTGGATGGCTTCCTCATGAGTCAGAAAACGCCTCCATTGTCAGGTTTGTATTTCCTTTTGTTCTTAACCTTCTCTGACTTAAGATGCTAAGCAAGTTTTAAAATCCAGAAATGTAAAATGTTGTCAAAAGCATGTGCTTATTATTCAGATTCCCCAGATAGCAGATATCTTTATATATAAACTCAGACTTATTGAAATGTTTATATAGGCAGAAAGGAACCCTGTAATGCCTTTGCCAGCATTCAAGCTGGGTCTCTACAGCTACAGGAATATCGGACACTAAAGACGTTGTGATTCTTTCATTGCCTGGTCGGTCTGATCAGAAAGGGCTCCCAGTCGTGAAGCCTTTGTTAATAAATCGGAGAGAATCTTTAGACCCAGCCCTGGTTGGTCCTTCAAAAGCAGAGACATTACTTTGCCAACAAAGGTCTGTCTAGTCAAGGCTATGGTTTTTCCTGTGGTCATGTATGGATGTGAGAGTTGGACTGTGAAGAAGGCTGAGCGCCGAAGAATCAATGTTTTTGAACTGTGGTGTTGGAGAAGACTCTTGAGAGTCCCTTGGACTACAAGGAGATCCAACCAGTCCATTCTGCAGGAGATCAGCCCTGGGATTTCTTTGGAAGGAATGATGCTAAAGCTGAAACTCCAGTACTTTGGCCACCTCATGCGAAGAGTTGACTCACTGGGAAAGAGTCTGATGCTGGGAGGGATTGGGGGCAGGAGGAGAAGGGGACGACCGAGGATGAGATGGCTGGATGGCATCACGGACTCGATAGGCGTGAGCCTGAGTGAACTCCGGGAGATGGTGATGAACAGGGAGGCCTGGCGCACTGCGATTCATGGGGTCACAAAGAGTCGGACACGACTGAGCGACTGAACTGAACTGAACTTGGTTGGTCTTGCCAACAGATCACGTCATGAAGTCCCTTAATTTCCATCATCACATCTTGCTTGGAGAAAGTTGTTTCTTTGACTGTTTGGTCTACAAAGAACCCAGGTCTGCAGTAACTAGTAAATTTACTACGTGTAGAACTTTTACTCAAAATTTGAATCATACATATAAATATATATAATACATAGTAAACTCTGGGAGTTGGTGATGGACAGGGAGGCCTGGCATGCTGCAGTCCATGGGGTCGCAAAGAGTCAGACACAACTGAGTAACTGAACTGAACTGAATTGATGAATATAAACATAATAGAAATGTAATATATCTGACAATAATAGCATAAAGGAGGTGGGAGGGAACAAAGATATTTTGGAGTGAAGAGTTGACACCAGATGGTAACTTGAATCTGTAGGATTAAGTAGGGTACCAGAGATGAAAAATAAGAAGACTGAAATAAACAAATCTGTAGATATATTTTTTCTTTCCTCTCTTATCTCAGCTTCCTTAAATGATATAATGCTATATAGAACATTAACTATAGAAATGTATTCTTGGATATATTAAATATATGACAGAGAGAGATAACATGTGTTGGGTTGGCCAAAAAGTTTGTTAGGGCTTTTCAGTAAGTTGTTATGGAAAATTCGGAACAAACTTTTTGGCCAACTCCATCTATATATATGTGTGTGTGTGTGTGTGTGTGTGTGTGTGTGTGTGTGTGTGTGTGTAAGAGAGAGATAGCATGTATAATAATCATATCACAGAAATGTAAATAATTATAGCAATGAATTGTGGGGTTTACTTGATATGTGTATATATATATATACAGAGAGAGAGACACACATAGAGCAAGAGAAAGAGAAGTAATATGCGTTATCACAAGAAAGGAGGGCGGTGGTACAGAACTATGTAAGAATAAAGTTTCTATATCTCACTGCTGCTGCTGCTAAGTCACTTCAATCGTGTCCGACTCTGTGCGACCCCATAGACGGCAGCCCACCAGGCTCCCCCGTCCCTGGGATTCTCCAGGCAAGAACACTGGAGTGGGTTGCCATTGCCTTCTCCAACGCATGAAAGTGAAAAGTGAAAATGAAGTCGCTCAGTCATGTCCTGGTTGGTATCGGTCAGGACAAGGCTAAACTCAATTCTGATAAATTAAGACGCATACCATAAACCTTAGAAAATAATTTATTTAAGTAAGTCACTAAGAAAGCAACTCAAAAATACAGTCAAAAATTATTAGAGAATTAAAGTATTACACTGAAAAGTTTATTCAATGCAAAAGAAAGTAGAAAAAGAAGAGAGGAGTAAAATGTGACAGAAGCTCCATAGACAGCAAAAGTCAAATGGAAGACACGCATCCAGCCACATGAGTAACAGCGCTGATGATGAAGAGGTGAAACAGTCGGATCAAGAAGCAGACATTGTTAAGGAGAGAACTCTCTTATTTTTCAAACTGTAAACTTCTTATCTTTTATTGGGGTATAGATGATTAACAACACGGTGATAGTTTCAGGTGAAAATTGAAGAGACTCAGTCATCCATATACATGTATCCATTCTCCCCCAAAGCCCTGTCCCATCCAGGCTCCCATGAGACACTGAGCAGAGTGTCCTGAGCTATACGGTAGGTCCTCGTTGGCTGTCTCTTTTGAATATAGCACTGGGTACATGACAGTCCCAAACTCCCTATCCCTTCCACTTGACAACCATAAGTTTGCTAAGTCAGAAAGTCTGTGCTGTAACTTCATTTGTATCATTTCTTTTTATATTCCACATATAAGGGATGCCATACAAAAGTTCTGCTTCTCCGTCTGACTTACTTAACCAGTATGACACTCTCTGGGTCCATCCGTGTTGCTGCAAATGGCCTTATTTCATTCTTGTTAATGCCCGGGTAATATTCCATTGTATATATGTACCACTTCATCTTTGTCCATTCCTCTGCCAGTGGACATTTAGGTTGCTTCTGTGAAAGCAAAAATTGTTAGAGTGGATTAAAAAAACATGATTCAACTATACTCTGTCCATAGGTCATCAACTTTAGATTCAAAGATAAAAATAAGTTGAAAATTAAAACTGTAAAAAGATATGCCAGGTAAATAGCCACCATAAGAGTGTTGCTAATATCAGGAAAAAATATACTTTAGGGCTAAATAAATGGATGCTGGAAATAGCAGGACATTTTGTCATGATCTAAGGGTCAATCTATCAGAAAAAATAGTAACATATTTTCCGCCTAACAAATCTGAATAGGCCTATAAAAAATAAAGAGGCTGAATGACTAATTTTAAAACTTAGCCCACAGAAGAGCCCTGGCCCAGGCAGCTTCACGAGTGCGTTTACCAAACATTAAAAGAGAGCTCGTCGTGACGACTGAGAAAGGATGTGAGAACAACAGGACAGAAGGGCAGCAAGACCATTCAGTGGGGACATAGAAGTCTTTCCAGTGAACGGGGGCGTAACAAGTGCACACCCACGTGCAGAAGAATGAAGTTGGATGCCTTCCTTACGTTCAGAAATTAACTCAGACTAGATCGTAGACCTAAATGGAAGAACTAAAACTACAAAAGTCTTGAGAGAAAACCTGGAACCAAGCCTTTGTCACTGAGTTAGCCAAAGCCTTACATACGAAATTTTAAAAACCGCAAGTGACCAAAAAACTGGAACTTAACAAAATTAAAATATGTTATGCTGCAAATGATACCAACATGAAAGCAAAAAGACAACCCACAGGATGACAGGAAATACTTGCAGATCGTATATCAAAGAACTTACGTCGATATAAAGAATTTTTAATTTTTTATAACAAAAATAGAAGTAACTGAATTAAAAATGGGTGATTGATCTGAATAGACATTTCTCCAAAGAATGGGTTAATAAGTACATGGAAAGATGCTCAACATCATTCCTCATTGGGAAACGCAAATTGAAACTGCAGTGAGGTACTGCTTCACACCCACTAGGGTAATAATGACAGACAGACAACAAGAAAAGATGAGGATGTGGAGGATTTGAAATGTTCTTACCTCAGGGGTGGGGATGTAAAATGAAACTGTGAAATGTGGCGTTATCTGATCTAGTAGTTCTATTCCAGGTATAGATATATTCCTGGTATTCCTAAAGGAAAATGCACATTGACACAAAAACTTATCCATGAATGTACTTAGCAGCACTATTCAAAATAAGCCTGAAATGGAAGCAACCCAAATGCCCTTCAACTGATGAAGGCATAACTAAGAGAGTTTATTTACAAACGGTAGCATTCATCAATGAAAAGGAATGAAGTGCCGAGACAGGCCACGACATGGATGAGCTTTGGAAACGCTCTGCTAAGTGAGCAGAGACAGGCACATACATGTGAGAGTCACTCAGCCGTGTCCAACTGACTCTCTGTGAAGCCACGGACTAAAGAGTCCATGGAATTCTCCAGGCCAGAATACTGGAGTGGGTAGCCTTCCGCTTCTCCAGGGGCTCTTCCCAACCCAGGGATCAAACCCAGGTCTCCCGCATTGCGGGCGGATTCTTTCCCAGCTGAGCCACCAGGGAAGCCCATATATTGTCTGATTCCATTTCTGTGAAATATACAGGAGAGGCAGATCTACACAGACACAGAAGAGTATTTGCCAACACAGTAGATTAGTGTTTGCCA
Organism: Oreotragus oreotragus; assembly: GCA_006410675.1. Taxonomy (NCBI): domain Eukaryota; kingdom Metazoa; phylum Chordata; class Mammalia; order Artiodactyla; family Bovidae; genus Oreotragus; species Oreotragus oreotragus. The sequence goes on from SJYX01001926.1 coordinate 98,369, forward strand.
AGGGTTTGGGGAGGGTAGGGGGAGGGTGGGGACATTATGACTAAAGTATCATGTGTTTCTTTGGGGGGTGATAAAAAAGTAAGATTGAACTGTGACTACACAGTTCCATGAAAAGCAAAAACCACTGAAGAGTATACTCCAAATGTGTACATTGTTCGGTATGGGAATTCTATCTCAGTGCAGCCATGAAATTAAAAGATGTATCCTCCTTGGAAGGAAAAGTGAAAGAAAGTGAAAGTGAAGTCGCTCAGTCGTGTCCGACTCTTTGCGACCCTGTGGACTGTCGCCCACCAAGCTCCTCTGTCCATAGGATTCTCCAGGCAAGAGTACTGGAGTGGGTTGCCATTTCCTTCTCCAGGGTACCTTCCCAACCCAGGGATCGAACCCAGGTCTCCCGCATTGCAGGCAGACGCTTTAACCTCTGAGCCACCAGGGAAAGCTATAACAAACTTAGCATATTAAAAAGCAGAGACGTCACTTTGCCAACAAAGATCCGTAGAGTCAAAGCTATATTTTTTCCAGTAGTCATGCACAGACGTGAGAGTTGGACCATAATGAAGGCTGAGCACTAAGGAATTGATGCTTTTGAACTGTGGTGCTGGAGAAGACTCTTGAGAGTCCCTTGAACAGCAAGGAAATCGAACCAGTCGATCCTTAAGGAAGTCAGCCCTGAATATTCATTGGAAGGACTGAGGCTGAAGCTGAGGCTTCAAAAGTCTGGGGCACTGATGTGAAGAGCAGACTCACTGGAGAAGACTCTGATCCCGGGAAAGATGGAAGGTGGGAGGAGAAGGGGACGAGAGGATGAGCTGGTTAGACAGCGTCACTGACGAAACGGACGGGAATCTGAGTGCCCCCCGGAGATGATGGGGGACAGAGGTGGGTGCTGTGCTGCTGCCCACGGGGTTGCCAAGCTCAGCGCCTGAGCACCACGGGGGTTAGAGATTTCACAGGCTTACGAGCCATGCAGCGCGAGGGTTGGCTTCTTTCGTGAAATCATGTAGTCTAGTTAACAGTTATGAGTTATGAATGTTGCTCCTTTTGCTATTTGGGGCCAAGGCATTTGCTGTGGCAGGACAGGTCCCCCGTTCTACGCGTTGTCGGGTGTTTAGCTGCATCTTTGGCTTCTGCTCCTCAAAGAGTAACACCCTTTCCCCTGGTTATAACCACTAAGACTGTCTGTAGACATTGGCACGTGTCCCTTGGGGAGAGGGGGAAAGTAGCGCCTGGTGAGGACCACTGTACACGGTGCTTAATAGCAGTAATTAATTGGCTTAAAAATAATTTATATTTCAAGAAGCTTAAACACTCGCCCCTTATCACTCACGGGAAAACTAAAGGACAGATTACTTTTGTTACTTTCAGCTCATATCCTGGAGTTCAAAGGGAACCCAGTTAGGAAAACGGTCTAGGTGTAATTATAACTTTCCACGGATTAAGGACTGACTGTCTTTCTATTTAACTGCCATTTTTGGTACTGTAACTTTAGTGACTGTCCAAAAAATACAAAATTTGCTTGCCACACATTTAATAGAGAGTCCCTCTACATAAGCAAATATTTAGAAAGGTAAAAACTATCTTCCTCTTTTACCAAGATTGGATTGGTAATAGAATGAACACTATTAATGCTTATACAAAGTAACAAAAAAGCAGGATTTTATGGGGGTTTAAATAAACTATTTTTCTCGAATTTACATGTTCTGGTAAATGAGCCATCGAGCTGTTCAGTCTGTATTCAAGGAGTTCAGTAAAAACTCCAGGGATTGACTGAAACACACTGAGGTTGATTTTCAATGAGGCAAGAAGGCCCGAGATTTATTCTACCTCCGTGTAACACCAAAGCTCAAAAGGAACCGATGAGAAAAATTAACTGTGTCAAAACCCCAGGAGAACACAGAAGCAGCACCGTGACTGCAGAGGAAAAAATGAGGAGAATGTGACAGACGTGACAAGAGGGTGTGGAATCAGTCACTGACAAAGGGCTGCTTCCCAGAGTTTCAGCAACAAAAATACAAACAAGCAAGAAACAACTCGGAAAGCTCCCACTCCATGTAACGGGAAGACATTTGGGTTTCACACTTGCATGCTCACGCACACATTGTTATCACTGGATAGTAATAATCACTGTCAAACCCTCATGTCTAACCATGAAAATGAGAAGTCTCCCGTTAACCAGCTTCCCCCACCACAAAGTAGTATTTCCAGATCGGAGCTTGCACGCCAATGAAACATCCTGCCTTGCCCTCCAAAATATGTACAAAGGGCCATAGGCTGGGGCGGGTGGGAGGTGGTCTGAGGGTCCCATTCTTGCCTTTCCACCTTGCCCCAGATCAGCCCCAACCACAACTGGGTATTTTCAGCCCGTGTGGGTTTCACGGTGCTTTCTTTTTCTTTTTCTTTTTCTTTTTTTTTTTTTTCCCACGGTGCTTTCTCGCTTCCCTCAGTGCTTATTTTTGTTTTCCAGTCTGTGCCATTCACGGCATCACACACCGTCAAAGTCGTCTCTCTGCCCTTCCCTTGACATTCACACCCGGATCTGGATATCTGCTGTTGGGAAAACCACTTTCCCCCCGCCCCCCGCCCCTCACTTTTGAGGAAGTTGAGTGAAATTAAATGGAGTTGTGTTGGTTTCCTGACTGCCTCAGACTTCACACAACTCCAGTCCTCCGACCAAACTCTTCTTGAGATGATAAACCTTCTCTCTGCATATTCTTGGTTCTGCAGGAGCATTTATTTGGACCTTTTCCTGGAGGCTGAGGGCATTTGTGCCACCTGCTGGGGGCTGGTGGAACTGCATCTGCTGCTGCCAGCCCTGCAGTATCATTCTGTGCATTGACGGACAACTTCAGAAACACAAATACACAGTTCATCATTGAGAACAACAGGAGGGACATCTCAGATATTCATTTCATTTTTCTAGAAATATCTTTAAAGAGGGTATGTTCCATATTTTAACTTTGTAGTTCTTTACATTGATTCTAAGAAGCATTTTCTTTGAGATCAGATGGAATAGGTCAGGTTGTAAACATGACTTCAAGTCAGGATACGTGGCCAGCATTGTTGGTAGCCTGCATAATCTTACAAGTGTCATGCCACAGATATTTAAAAGTGCTGCATAGCATTTAAAAGAGATCTTTTAAAAAGATGCAGCTGAATAGAAAACATAAAAAATGAGGTTTGATTAAACTCATAAGAACTATAGCCTCAAAGGCGAGAGAGCGTGATTGGACTTCAAGAAAATGGCTGAAGTGCTCATGAATATTCCACTCAAGTATGATTGCTAACTATTTGAAAGATGCCAGTTAAAGACCAAAAGAAGTGCAATATACAAGGTACAAAAGACTGGGAAAAGGGAATTAAAAAGTAATTTCTAGAAGAAAAATCAGAAGAGGAGAAGAAAAGAAACAAACAAAAAAAGACAGTCTACGTTGCTATGGTTCTTCAGTCACTACGTCGCGTCCGATGCTTTGTGACCCCACGGGCTGCAGCACACCGGGCCCCTCTGCCCGCTTCCGCCTCGGGAAGTTTGCTCAGATTCATGTCCATTGAATCAGGGACACTGTCTAACCATCTCATCTATTTTCATCTAAAACTGAAAATGACACGGTACACATTTTCTTAGTGACTCCTTACAATGCGCTGTGTTTACTAATTAAAAGATTGGGATTTTGCAAGTCAGACTTTTAAAAACCCAGCTATATGTTGTTTAAATTTTTAAAAAGTAAACAAAGACAGAAGAAAACGGATATCATTACTATTAGTGTCAGAAAAAAGAGTCTTTAATGTAAAAACAAAACAGACAACAACAACAAAAACCATCTGAAATAAAAGGGTCCCCGTATCATGGAAGACTCAAACCATCACACGCGCAGCTGTACGAGTCCTGCAGGCAGGCTAGAAAGCCACCAGAGCGGTTTTTGGGTTGAAACAGCCTTTCAGATGCAGAAGACTAAAGCCTTGAGATGACTTTTTCCAGAGTGTGTCAGGAGAGTGGAAAAGCACAGTACAGTAAGGCAGGCAGGTTCTTCTTTTGCGGGGGGGCTGGGGGGGTACACGCTCATGAAATACCAGGAGGAAACCTGAGATCCGACTCGACCTTGCACATCACATCTCTGCCGCATGACCTTGTCACAGGCGGGATTCCTCACGCTGGCCCTGGGCACCAGGCCTCTTTATGGCCCAATAGTTTTAACTCCATTTCACACGTTTTAGGGCTGGCTGGGGGCTCTGGAGATCACGGTCACTGCTTCAGCCCACATTTGATCCTTTTTAAAGATCGACCACGTGACCTTGCGGGCTTGGGTCTCGCTGCCCTGAAAAGGGTCTGACTTCCCTCAGGAGGGTTTGCTGCCCGCACCCCACTCGATGCACCAGGGGCTCTTGAGCCCTGGAACTGTCAGGACCTTTGCAAAGGTCTCAGATGCCAGTTCCCTTGCTTCCCTGTCCAGTAGAGGAACTGAGGATGAGACGCTAGGCAGAGTCCGAGAGCCTCATTAGGAGGCTCTGAGCGTGGGCATGCCAGAGAGACACTAGGAGAGACAGACAAGGTGAAGGGGATTCAAACAGGGCAAGCTGAGCCACTACACCCTCCCCACTTCTGAGAGGACTCTGTGGGTCACAGGTCCACTCGGGGGCCGGGACAATGGGAAGCATGGGCTGCAAACGGCAGGAGGAATCAGCCCAGGTCACCACGCCACCTGGGAGCAGAGTCCCCTTGTACCAGGGACACAGTAAGAACGTGCTGGCTCCACAGAACCTATGCGACAGTAAGACCCTGACATTCAGGCTGATTCCTCCTGAGCTGCTGGCGCTGGGGTACTAGTCTCACAGCTAGCGCCTGGTGGCAATGCCCTCCAGTCCTGGGCTCTGCCAGGTTGGTGAGCACACACAAGGGGAGGGGGAGCCTCAGAGGAGTGCAGCCCCTGGACTTTGGGGACAGACCCAGGTTTCTCTGCAGCAGGAGGAAACTTTAAGTCCAGAGATCAGGCCTCACCCAGGGAAGGGGCCCCACCACTCTGGCCCTGTGTACCCTTGTGCACAGAAAGGGGCGTAGCCTGGCCCTGCTCTGACCCCCTAGGTTTGCTGTAGGGCCAGGTGCTCCTAGAGGGCCCAGCTCCAAGCTGAGATCAGCTGTTTCCACCTCCCCCAGGGCCTGTGTAGGGAATTAGCTCACTCACTATTTCAGAGCACTTAGGGAGAACAGTTTCCTAGAACCTGGCTGGCCTCCCCTCCCCCAGCCCAGCTGATCAGCCCTGGTTGTCAGGCCCCTGTTTCCCTTGGAGACAGAACACTTCGCAGGGCTCTGAGTGGTCATTTGAGGCCCCCGGGACACTGGCTCTCAGAGACAGAGCAGTGGAGCCCTGGCAGACATGGGCCTGCTGCCTGCCCTGGGATCTGCCTTCCAGCTGATGCTGGGGCATTTATGGGGCACTCTGCTGGTGGTTTGTGAGAGCTGGACACACGACTCAGGTCTCCCCGAGTTTCCCTGGGAGATCCTGGTATGTGCTCTCGTGCTGGTTCTCACGGTAAAGAGATGGCACAACTTAAGAACTGTGAAGTCGCTAAGGAAAATGTCTTCTGCCCATGAGGAACTCTGCGGAAAATGTAGTGAGAACGTTGGACCACAGGCTCAGGTGATGAAGCCCTCAAGCCGCCTCGGCTGGAGGCCAGTCCTCCCACGTTACTAACCTTGTGGTTGTGGGGCATGAACGCAAACCTGTCTTTCTTTCAGGACACAGTAGACTTCCTGGAGAATGCATGGAACGGCCAGTCTTCTTCCCTTTCCCAAGTTATGGACGGAAAACACAAAAGATTAGAGGATGGTGGAGAACGACCTCAGAAGAAAGAAATGGGTGATTTGAACAGCAATGTTGATTTTCCAGAAAGTCCAGAACCATCTGACCAAGAAANGATCCAACCAGTCCATCCTAAAGGAGATCAGTCCTGGGTGTTCATTGGAAGGACTGATGCTAAAGCTGAAACTCCAATACTTTGGCCACCTGATGTGAAGAGCTGACTCGTTGGAAAAGACCCTGATGCTGGGAAAGATTGGGGGCAGGAGCAGAAGGGGACGACAGAGGATGAGATGGTTGGATGGCATCACCGACTCAATGGACATGGGTTTGAATAAATTCTAAGAGTTGGTGATGGACAGGGAGGCCTGGCATGCTGCGGTTCATGGGATCACAAAAGTCGGACACGACTGAGCGACTGAACTGAACCAGCTATCTATCTTACATATGACAGTGCACCATCCCACCTTCCCCTTCCCACACTGTGTCCACAATCCTCTACATCTTCATCTCTGTTCCTTCTTTAAAAATGGGTTCATCAATGCCATTTTTCTGGGTTGCATGTATATGCATTAATATATGATATTCGTTTTTCTCTTTCTGGCTAACTTCACTCTGCATCACAGGCTCTGGGTTCATCTACCTAACTAAAAGTGAAAGTGAAGTCACTCAGTCGTGTCCAGCTCTTTGTGACCCCATGGACTATATAGCCCACCAGGCTCCTCTGTCCATGGAATTTTCCAGGCAAGGGTACTGGAGTGGGTTGCCATTTCCTTCTCCAGGAGATCTTCCCAACCTAGGGATCCACCCAGGTCTCCCTCATTGCAGGCAGCTGCTTTACCATCTGAGCCACCCTACCTAACTAGCACTGACTCAAATCCGTTCTTTTTTATGGCTGAGTAATATTCCATTGTGTGTCATCTGCACCACATCTCCTTTATCCATTCATCTGTCAATGGTCATCTAGGTTGCTTCCAGGTCCTGGCTACTATAGACAGTGCTGCTAGGAACATATAAGCCCCTTTCAGAAAAATCTGAAGATCCTGTAATATAGGGGTCCCCAGTCCCTGGGATCTGATGATCTGAGGTGGAGCTGATGTAATGACAATAGAAATAAAGTGCACAATAAATGCAATGCCCTTGAATCATCCCCAAACCACCAACCCTCACCCTAGTCCAGGGGAAAATCGTCTTCCACAAAACCAGTCCCTGGTGCCAAAAGGTTGGGGACCNTCTGAAGATCCTGTAATATAGGGGTCCCCAGTCCCTGGGATCTGATGATCTGAGGTGGAGCTGATGTAATGACAATAGAAATAAAGTGCACAATAAATGCAATGCCCTTGAATCATCCCCAAACCACCAACCCTCACCCTAGTCCAGGGGAAAATCGTCTTCCACAAAACCAGTCCCTGGTGCCAAAAGGTTGGGGACCAATGCAAGAAATCTGAGTCCAATAAGCATATGGAAAGGTGCCCGATGTTAAGAGCCAAGAGGAACGTGTTAAAACAAACCCACAGTAAGACACCCTTATGCACCCATTAGAATGGGGAAAGCCCCAGAGCCTGACCATTGTGACAATGATGGGGCAACTGGAGCTCCTGGCTTTAGCACTCATGGCTGAAGTACAGACTGGCANCAAACCCACAGTAAGACACCCTTATGCACCCATTAGAATGGGGAAAGCCCCAGAGCCTGACCATTGTGACAATGATGGGGCAACTGGAGCTCCTGGCTTTAGCACTCATGGCTGAAGTACAGACTGGCACCATCTTGGAAATGGTTGTACTGCATCCAATACAGATAAACAGACGTGGCTACATGACCAGTGATTCCTGGGACTCAAGAGAGTTGAAGACTCAGGGCACCAAGAGACACCTGTGAGAATGCTCATGATACCTCTACGTACCATAGCCCCAAACAGGATCCAGCCAAATGGTCATCAGCTGTGGGCCCGAGGTGACTCAATGTAGTTCATTCACGTAATGGGATGGATGGTGCATGGCAATAAAAAACTATCACACGTCACAGACGCAGTGCGGATTCAAGAAGGCAGGTGCCAGGGTGTGCCCTGCGTGAACCCACCCGCAGGGAGTTTAGCAGCATGTGGATTGGGGGCTCCACACAGCAGTCATCTGCAGGCCGGGGATTATTGATGGGGGTTGGTTGTTGACCACGAGGACCCGCTGGGACCTAGGATGTTCTGCATGTTGCTGGGGAAGGCAGCACATGCTGGGGATGTATGCTGAAGGCCCCTGAACGGGACCCCAAAGATTCGGGCACCTGCAGTGAAAGTACTGTATCTCAATAAAAAAAGAAAAATAGAAAAATGTACCGAAGTCCTTCCTAGAAACTCATTTTTCTCCCCATCCCCTCTCGCCAAAGCCCAGGACACTAACTGTGGGTTCACTGGCCCCGGCCTGATCCCTGATGTAGGCGTGTTTTATGGTGACACCCACTGGGGATGGGTGTGTGTGTGTGTGTGTGAGTCCTCCTGCGGAGACTGGGGACGCGGGCTCATGCCAGTTCTGCACTGGTGGTGATGGAGACCCATCCTGTTCACCGGAAGGCAGAGATGCCTCCCCAGGGTCAGCTGGTCCCATCGGGGTCCCAGAGGTCTTTCTAGGTGAACCCAAGCCCCACCTTAAGGCACAAACACAGGATCCCCGTCACACTTCGGCCAAGTAAAGCGTCCTTGCCTTCATGGTGCACAGGAGGCGGGCAGAGATGCAGGATGTGCGAAGGACGGAAAGCTAAGGCAGCTCCTTTGGGTCTCCAAGCAGGTGAACGTTTCCCGTTAGGGGCTGGGACTTGTGCTGCTCTCTGACAGCCCCCAGGAAAGGCTTGAAAATTTCCCCAGGTTTCACGGGTTGTGGAGGGCAGAGGGGTGGACTCACCTGGGCCCACCCGGGGACCTCCCCCATCACCGCACAGGTGGAGTACCTTGCAGCCGCTCAGGTAACGGGGCGCGAGGCTCGGTGGGCCCCTGAACGCCTGCTCCTGAGGGTTTGACTTTGCGCCACCTCTGTGCTCACCCCCGACGGAGGCGAAGGGCCACGCAGGAAACTCAGTGGGACAGACTGTGAGCCCCAGGCGACAAGGCACCCTTTGTGAAAACATGACCACATGATGGGGGTCGCAGGTGCGGCGGGCCTGCCTCTCTGCACCTTTTCTTCCCACCATTCGCGCGACAGAGACGCCCCCCATCCCCACCCCCAGGAGCCGGCACAGAAAACAGAATGGAGTTTGTGTTCATGGAGCCTTTGCAGGATTACACGCAGGTGTGAACTGTGAACTCAAGGTCCCTGGCGGAATTCATGATGAATGGGTGTCAATCCCAGCACATTGCCTGGAAGGTTATTTTTGAAATATTTAAGGATGTATGTGTATGTTATTTTTCTCTTAAAAGTATGAGGTATGGATATCAGACATACATACATTTTTAATATTATCGCAGGTTCTGGCTAACCGAGTCCCAGCTTTGAGTTTTTGCAAGCTGTATATTTTGAAGCATCCAGCCGCACTGTATCGGTTTACAGTGGTTGCTGCAACAAACTGAAAAGCTGAAAAGGACAGAAATGTATTCTCCCCCAAGTTCAGGAGACCGGAAGTCTAAATCAAGATGTCGGGCCAGGCTGGTTCCTTCTGAGTCCTGAGCAAAGGTCCTTCCAGGCTTCTCTCCCAGCCCCTGGTGGCCGCACCCTCCCAAGCTCTGCTTCTGTCTTCACGTGGCTTCTTCCCCACGAGTCTGTCTGTTTGCCCTTCTTTAAGAACCTCAGTTACCCAGGATGAGGCACCAGCCCTAACTCAGTGCCACCTCATCTTGACTAATGACATCTGCAAAGATCCCATTTCCAGTAAGGTCTCCTGAGGTTCCAGGTGGACATGAATTTGGGGAGATGCTCTTCAACTTAGCAGGAGCACCGAGCGTCTCTATCAATTTTGTCACTCTGTGGACAGGCAGGAAAACCAGCCTGTGACCATATCCTGAGGGAAGGGCATCTCAGGACATGGGTTCTAGAAGGAGAAGTGTCTGGTGAGCATAGGAGGGGAGGATACGGCTGGTGAGAAGGTTGCCATGGTAACTGTCTCACACCTACCATGGTCCCCCTAGTTCCCGGGGGTCCCCTTCCTCCATAGATCATCCACAGTCCACCCACCCTGCACACACCCACCTCTGTGGGTGGCCAGCAACCTCTGCTCCTCCCTTGACAGTCTGGGATCCTGGGACGGAGCCACAGAGAACCCAGAGATTTGAGTTTTCAGGGTTCATTAATGAACTTGAATGAAGTTGAAGTTGGATGAACTTGAATTCAATTAATGAAGGAAATGCTGCATTTTAGTTGGAAGCCAGTGAACATTAAAAAAAAAAAAAAACCCACAAAATTTTTAGTGTTCACTGGCTTCCAACTGGGCTTCCCTTGTGGCTCAGCTGGTAAAGAATCCGCCTGCAATGCGGGAGACCTAGGTTTGAACCCTGGATTGGGAAGATCCCTTGGAGAAGGAAAAAGCTACCCACTCCAGTATTCTGGCCTGGAGAATTCCGTAAAATGCAGCATTTCCTTCATTAATTGAATGGAAGCCACACATTAGAGCAGGATGAGCCGCACCTCTGATGGAGTCATCAACCTAAATGACACATATTTCATCCCACACAGATGCGGTTATGAAATCTTGAAATACTGCTTCGAAATTGTAATAGTTATGAGACCCGACACTGATCTTATTCTACAAAATGCTAAGAAAGAAGTGTAGATCACTTTCCCACAACTATAGTCCAGGGCACAGCCGTTGGTTTCATTTGTCATCTTCTGAATTTCGTCTGTCTAAACACAGGATTCTGAGAGGGGACCCCTGATCTCCACCAGCCCCTGGGAGTCACAGCGTATCCTGAGTGCCAGCCCTGCACAGTGAGTTCCCCAAGAGCTAAGAGACTCCCCACAGCTACACTGTGAGGTAGGTATGAAGAAGCCCCCCATTTACAGATGAAAAGATTGAGGTTCACCAAGTGGATAAGTTTCCCCAGGACCCAAAGCCAGTAAGTGGCAGAGTTGGAACTCAAATCCAGAAAGTCTGGTGGGGAGTCTGCCTCTGCACGTTGACTCAGAGGTGACGATCAAGCTCTCGTCCAGTGAGGCGGCAGGTGTCAGACCCAAAGCTGATGCATCCTTGAGCTACGTTCATGAGAAAGTGTGATTTTAATTTTTCCTTTTTTAACTAAATTTTTTCCTTTTCATGTACATTTTCCCCTAGGTACTAGAAGAACAAAATTGTCTTATACCTGCATTGTAGTCTCGGTGTGTGTGTGTGTGTATCTGTGTATGTGTGTGTACATGTGTGTATACAAACTTTTCACTTCATAAAGTAGAAAAATGTCTAAACAGCAAGAAGTACGTGTGCATGATCAGTTGCTTCAGCGGTGCCTCTTTTGCGACCCCGTGGACTGTGTAGCCTGCCAGTCTTCTCTGACTGTGGGATTCTTCAGTACTGAAGGGGGTTGCCATTTCCTTCTCCAGGGGATCTTCCCAACCCAGGGATCAAACCCATATCTCCCGTGTCTCCTACATTGCAGGTAGATGCTTTACTGCTGAACCACTGGGGGAAGCCTGGAAATACAATAAAACCTACTGAAAATGAGGCAAAATGTCAACTCCTCTAAATTGTTTAATAAATTTAGACCATTTGATAAAAATTATGAAGTTTCAGGGATAGTGTATTCGTGTGTTTTTATTTTTTATTTTTGCATTGTGTTTTAAAACCAATTCAGTTTATTGAGAGCAAATTTCAGATTAACTGTATCCATTTCTAACACCATTTATAGCATACAGACATGGTCTTTATTATTTCAAACATCTCTATGTTAAACTTCAATGATGGCTTAAGGAATCATGACTTTTGATTTAAATTAGATTACATTATACTACCTTATTCTAGAATTTATACTAACTTATTCTAGAGGGTGCAAGACATACAAATAAGTTTTTCTTCAGAAATATATTAAATAAAACTTCAGAAAAAAATCTTACAAATTATAATGCACCATCTATATGAATAAAAATCAATTATGTAACAGAAGCTAAACTAAAAAGATAAAACATCAAAATTACTTTAAACAGGGAAAACACAGGCTGATGTTGTGTCCTACTTTAAACAGGGAAAACCCAGGAAGAGCTCCCAGGACGAATCACAAGTCTCCACACTGAGGAAGCGTCCCTGCGGTGTGAAAATTCACAGCTCGCCAGTGAGATCCAGCTGCTGAGGCGGAAACTCCAAAGCCTGCCTGATCTCCATGACAGCCACGTGATGCAACTTCAGAGACGACTGTTGAAGAAGGAAGCGCGCTGCTTGGATGCGAAGAAGAAACTGCTCAGCATCTGCAGAGAGCTGAACTCCGTGTGTCAGATCCGCAACCTCTCCAAAAAGAGAGCTGGAGACCTGAGCGACCTGAGCGAAGAACTGGAGGCGACCGCTGCCTACCATGGCCAGGAGGTGCGCCTCTGCGGGGAAAGAGCCCAGGAAAGCGGGGTGGCGGCCGGGCGGATGGAGAGAGCGCTCAGCGAGCTGACCGAGAGAACGCCCGCCTCCGGCAGCTGCTGGCCCGGGTCGAGTTCAACTCCCAGCTCTCCCCGAGGGGCCTTTCCGTTCCTGCTGCTCCAGCCGCAGCCCACAGGGCCCCGCAGGGGTCAGGGGGGGGCCCCTGGGTCACGAGGCGCCCCCGGCGAGGGGGAGGGTCCAGCCCTGAGGCCGCAGGGGCCCTGGGTCACCTGCAGGCGCGACTCAGCGCAGCGCAGCAGGGGCCCGACGCTCACGACCAGGACACACCGCCAGCCTGTGCTTCCCTGTTTCAAGTAGGACACAGCATCAGCGGGCCAGCAGCTGCCCGAGGCGGGCGTTCTCTCGGGTCAGCTCGCTGAGCGCTCTCTCCATCCGCCCGGCCGCCACCCCGCTTTCCTGGGCTCTTTCCCCGCAGAGGCGCACCTCCTGGCCATGGTAGGCAGCGGTCGCCTCCAGTTCTTCGCTCAGGTCGCTCAGGTCTCCAGCTCTCTTTCTGGAGAGGTTGCGGATCTGACACACGGAGTTCAGCTCTCTGCAGATGCTGAGCAGTTTCTTCTTGGCATCCAAGCAGCGCGCTTCCTTCTTCAACAGTCTTTTGTTAATTTGCATAAGGTGGCTGTCACGGAGATCAGGCAGGCTTTGGAGTTTCCGCCTCAGCAGCTGGATCTCACTGTCCAGCTGTGAATTTGCACCCCGCAGGGACGGGTTTTCTATGGATCTTCGTCGGTTGACCCTGTCTTCCAGGACCAGCTCCTTGTGGGCCTTGGACGGCTCCGGGCCTCCTCCCAGCCCCTCCTTTTCCTGGACTCGCTGCTTTTCTCTCTCGATTTCTTGGTCAGATGGTTCTGGACTTTCTGGTAAATCAACATTGCTGTTCAAATCACCCATTTCTTTCTTCTGAGGTCGTTCTCCACCATCCTCTAATCTTTTGTGTTTTCCGTCCATAACTTGGGAAAGGGAAGAAGACTGGCTGTTCCATGCATTCTCCAGGAAGTCTACCGTGTCCTGAAAGAAAGACAGGTTTGCGTTCATGCCCCACAACCACAAGGTTAGTAACGTGGGAGGACTGGCCTCCACCCGAGGCGGCTTGAGGGCTTCATCACCTGAGCCCGTGGTCCAACGTTCTCACTACATTTTCCGCAGAGTTCCTCATGGGCAGAAGACATTTTCCTTAGCGACTTCACAGTTCTTAAGTTGTGCCATCTCTTTACCGTGAGAACCAGCACGAGAGCACATACCAGGATCTCCCAGGGAAACTCGGGGAGACCTGAGTCGTGTGTCCAGCTCTCACAAACCACCAGCAGAGTGCCCCATAAATGCCCCAGCATCAGCTGGAAGGCAGATCCCAGGGCAGGCAGCAGGCCCATGTCTGCCAGGGCTCCACTGCTCTGTCTCTGAGAGCCACTGTCCCAGGGGCCTCAACTGACCACTCAGAGCCCTGCGAAGTGTTCCGTCTCCAAGGGAAACAGGGGCCTCACAACCAGGGCTGATCAGCTGGGCTGGGGGAGGGGAGGCCAGCCAGGTTCTAGGAAACTGTTCTCCCTAAGTGCTCTGAAATAGTGAGTGAGCTAATCCCCTACACAGGCCCTGGGGGAGGTGGAAACAGCTGATCGCAGCTTGGAGCTGGGCCCTCTAGGAGCACCTGGCCCTACAGCAAACCTAGCGGGTCAGAGCACAAGATCGACTCAGTGCAAAGTGGTGGCACCCAGTCCTGCTTGCATTGTGATGATGAATGACCTCTTTTAGACCTTATTTCGTGGAGTTTACCAGCAAATGATAAAATTGCTTCTGAAGGGCTTTACATGGAGATGAATCATGGCTGATACACAATATTTTTGTCCATTTTCTCTTTACCCTTTTCCCTCCATTACTGTCTCTGTCCTTCCAGCCTGCCCAGGCCATGGGTCCACCTTGAATCAGCCTAACTGGCTCACTGCCAGGCAAACACACAGGTGCATGCTAAGCCCAGATTATATGTACACAGCATAGGAAGCCATAGGCACAGAAACAACCAGCAGGGATCCAATGTGGCAATCTCAGGCTGTTTTGCCATCTGAACACGAATTTGGCAAGCAGGAGGGGTCAGTTACTCATAGCATGTGGACAAAGGCCATGCCATTTCCAGTTGCAAAGGTGTCAACACACCAGCTATGACCAAAAATGGTCTCTCCCCTAAAGTTAGATTTCAGGCATCGTCACATGTTCTAACTTTGTCCAGGAATTGCAAAAGGGTTTACACAATAAGGGGTTTCCTCCTTCCCTGCTTGAGTCTCACCCTTCTGTCGCATTCTTACAGAAAATACAGATTAACATCTGGCCCAGGTTATGGGACTCTCTCATCCTCTCAGAGGACTGAGCTGCTGCCAGCTGCTGTGTGTCCGAGGACTCTGTATGCTCTGGTTGGAGGCTCCTAGGTCATTTAAAATTCAAAGCTAAGAGCAGTCACAGAAGCCTGGGGGAGTCCTGGGTAGTGGTTTCAACGACATCAACAAAACTCGGTCTGGTTATCTTGGCAAGGGAGCAGCATCAGGAAACAGAAGACTTGGGTTTGAGTCCCGGTTCTGCTCAGTGTCAGCTTTATCACTGAACTCTGAACCTACGCTGCTTCTGGAAACAGAGCGTGGCTGTAAGAAGCCATCTGTTCTTTGCAGAACTCCTGCTGGAAGACTTTGGCCATGACTTCAGTGGAACCTCCAGGCCACTGACTTCCCTCAGCCCTAAACCAATGGCAGATTATCCACTCGCTCCCCACTTTACAGAGGGGAAACTGAGGCATGGAGTAAGTCATGCGGCCAGGATCACATACCAGTGCCCCCAAAGCTGGACGAGAGTGGTAACTAGAGGTGTAGCTCCTAAGCACAGAAAGCCTGTGGCCAGCTTGCTCGATATTTCCAAAGAGGTGATAAAACAGCCCCCCCTGCCCCACCCTTGGGCCCTGCCCACCTCCTCTGGCACCACATCCTTGCCTCCCACGGCCACCAAGCGCGCATCCCCACCCCCTGAGCACACACCACGTGGGGCTCTCTGGCCTCATCCGAGGAGTAGCCAGGACTCAGGCAGTGGGGGCCCTACGGGCAGCTGCCAGAGCTGCTGCTTCTCCACCTTGTGGAAGAGCTGGAATAGGGACCACACACACCTCATCTCCTTATGACCTCAGATCCGACCATGTTAGGGAACAGTATTATTAAAAAAAAAAATCATGATAAAATAAACATTTTAAAAAAGGTTTGGGATTTGAGGGGAACAAGGAAAAGAAGAGTGCTGCTGATAGGAAGACTCTGAAAAGATCCCGTTCAGCCTGTGTGAATGAACGTTTTCCTTGTCATGGAGACATCAGACCATTCTTTTTGCTTTAAATGGAATATGCTTCATCTAAACTGGCTATGGAAGGGTAAGATTGTAAGCGTGGACACAGAGAGAAAAAAGAAAAATGTTTCCTCCCTGTATACCCTCACTGCCCCAGTTCCAGCTCTTTTGTTCTGGGTGAGCTTCTCCACTTTCTGGAACAGTTCTCAAAGTGAGGTCTGCAGACAACACCCTCTCAGGGATCTTCAGGGTCAAAATGATATTTATAATAACATTAAAACATTCATTTTTCTTTCTTTTTTTTTTTTTTTTTACTGTGTTGACACTTGCACTGATGGTACTTAAAACCCTTGAAGCCTTAGCACTAAATCATACTAGAGCTTTTCATCATCCACTTACAGGGAAAAAGCACCAGTTTCCTTTAAAAATGTTCTTGAATAAGCAGTAAAAGTTAATTTTCTTAATAAGTAAAGATACATCTTTTTAGTTCCTGGTTTGCAACATGGGGAATATACTGAAGATCTGGTGCTACTGAGGTAGTAGTTTCATTGTCCTGGGAAATGCAGTTGAGGAGTGCACTTGAGTTGCAAGCTAAACTAACCACTTCATACACAAGCAGCATCAGTTGTTTGAAAGAACAACTGGCAAATGATGTTTATTCAGATTTGCGTGTTTGACAAGCATTTCCCCAAAGGAAAATTAAGTGAGCCTGTCAGCCAGTGTCAAAAGAACAACAGATTATTTGTTGCTGATGATAAAATTTGAGCTCTCAGGTGAAAAATCTGAAATTTTGAAAATTTGTGTCTGCCACTGGGCGCTTGATAGCTTCTTAGGACTTTTCTGGTGAAACTGGTGGGGAGAGTAACTAATGTGATCATTTTACAGTGTATGTTGAAATGAGTTAACATTTTGAGGCAGTATTTTCCGATGACTAATGCATGTTACAAAATCACACTTGGGTAAAAAGATTCATTCAAAGTGCAAGATGGACTCACGGAATTTCACTATTGACAAGTTTATTGATATAGCTTCATCTTCCAACTGCAATCAATGTTTAAGAAACTACCATGTGTCAGCTTAGGTGTAGAATATAACAATATTCAGTTATCTGAAAGGAAGAGAGAGAAGTCGCTCAGTCGTGTCCGACTCTTTGCAACCCCATGGACTGTAGCTGAATTTGGTAATAAGGAGTTCATGATCTGAGCCACAGTCAGTTCCTGGTCTTGTTTTTGTTGACTGTATAGAGCTTCTCCATCTTTGGCTGCAAAGAATATGATCAATCTGATTTCGGTGTTGACCATCTGGTGATGTACATGTGTAGAGTCTTCTCTTGTGTGGTTGGAAGCGGGTGTTTGCTATGACTAGTGCATTTTCTTGGCAAAACTCTATTAGTCTTTGCCCTGCTTCATTCCGCATTCCAAGGCCAAATTTGCCTGTTACTCCAGGTGTTTCTTGACTTCTTACTTTTGCATTCCAGTCCCCTATAATGAAAAGGACATCTTTTTTGGGTGTTAGTTCTAAAAGGTCTTGTAGGTCTTCATAGAACTGTTCAGCTTCAGCTTCTTCAGCATTACTGGTTGGGGCATACACTTGGATTACTGTGATATTGAATGGTTTGCCTTGGAAACGAGATTATACAGTATAAGTGAGAAATAGATTTAAGGCCTACATCTGATAGATAAGAGTGCCTGATGAACTATGGAATGAAGTTTGTGACATTGTACAGGAGACAGGGATCAAGACCATCCCCATGGAAAAGAAATGCAAAAAAGAAAAATGGCTGTCTGAGGAGGCCTTACAAATAGCTGTGAAAAGAAGAGAGGCGCAAAGCAAAGGAGAAAAGGAAAGATATAAGCATCTGAATGCGGAGTTCCTAAGAATAGCAAGAAGAGATAAGAAAGCCTTCTTCAGCAACTTGGATAACTGTGATATTGAATGGTTTGCCTTGGAGACGAACAGAGATCATTCTGCCGTTTTTGAGACTGCATCCAAACACCGCAAACATACTAAAAACATTAAATTGTATCCTTTAAAAGGGTGAACCCTGTTACACATAAACTGCATCTCATGAAAGCTTTTGAAAAACAAAACTCACATGCAGAACTGACCACACAGATACAGCATTCCAGGCAAGTCCCTCTGACTACAGCTCACAGAGACCCACAAAGAACAGGGTTAGAATGGATTTATTCTCTGAGCTGGAAGAGGTGTGGTTTTCTCGTTCATTTCAGAAAAGTAAAGTAGTTTATGACAAAGACAGAGAACATATTTAGAAAACGAACTTAGAAAAACAGAAAATAAATTTACCATGACCAAAGGAGAAAAGGAGGGAGGAGAATAAATTGGGAGTTTGGAATTAATAACAAACTACTATATATAAAGCAGACATACAACAAAGAATAACTGTAGTACAGGGAACTATATGCAATTTTATAATAACCTATGAGGAAAAAGAATCTGCAAAATAAAAAATAAATATATTTACAGACACACATATACATGTACAATTGAGTCACTTTGCTGTACACCTGAAACTATCACATATTGTAAGCAACTATACTTCGATTAAAAAAAATTAGTTCATGACAAAGATAGAAATCTCCAAAGGAAACAGGGTCTCTATTCTCTTTTTATTCCTTTTAATTCTTTGTTCCTTCTTTCCACGTTTTTTAAATTTTATTTTTATTTTATTTTACTTTACAATACTGTATTGGTTTTGCCATACATTGACATGAATCTGCCACAGGTGTATATGAGCTCCCAATCCTGAACCCCCCTCCCACCTCCCACCCCATATCATCTCTCTGGATCATCCCCGTGCACCAGCCCCAAGCATCCTGTATCCTGTATCCACTTTTTTATCTGGAGAGGAGTGGACAAGCATGTTTTAATATCTTTTCTACTGGCTTTCTTAGCTACGCCTATTTTTATTATTTTTATAATCAACCCTCTAGGGATTACAGCTTACCATGATCAACCTTGAATTCATATCACATATAATGTAAAAAATTTTAACTGACTTTTTAAAAATTTAAGAGAGAAGATAATCTTTTATAGCAACCCTTTATTCTTCCCTGTATCAAGATTATTTACTCCTTATTGTAGATATAAATATCCATCTGGCATCATTTCATTTCAGTCTGAAAAACTCTCTTTAGCATATTTGATAGTGTGAATCTGCCAACAATCATTTCTCTTATCTTTTGTTTATCTGAAAATATTTTTATTTAACCATAATTTTAGTGATTTCTTTTATTTTTTTTCATAGAATTTGTTGTTGTTTAATCTCTGTTGTGTCTGACTCTTTTGCAACCGCAGGGACTGTAGCCCCCCAGGCTCCTCTGTCCATGGGATTCCATGCGAGAATACTGGAGTGGGTTGCCATTGCCTTCTCCAATATAGAATTTTAGATAGACAGTATTATATAGTTTTTGTGTTTCAGCATCTCACAGGTTTTTTTTTTCACCTCCATTGCTTCTTACAATGTCATATTTATTATTATTCCCTGCAGGTACTGATCTTTCTTTTTTTCTGGCTTCAAGATCACACTGTCTTTTATCACTTCCCATCGCAGCTCCCAGCCTCTACTTACTCAGCAAAATTCAGGGAGGGAATTACTAGGTACAGAAGATTAGTGTTTGGAATGATTAAATTTGTTAGATTAAAATATAACATGTCAGTCCAAGAGCTGTTCAGCATGGACTGGTTTCTCCTAGTCCCAGCAAAGACAGACCTTCTTTGGCTGACTCCTTTATGCTTCCTGAGTAGCCACAGAAACTTGTCTCACATCTATCAGCTTCTCTGGTATTATATCTTTAACATTTCTTTGTGCTCACAGTTCTTTCATATCTTAAAAAAATATATAATTATTTTTGTTTGTATGTTGGCCTGGTGATTTCTGAGTTTTATCACATGAGTGAAGATCTTGCTTATCCTTTGCATCCAAACTGGAAATGGAACTCCTCTCTGTTTCCATGGAGCTGAAAATCTGACTAAAGGGATACAATAAGACTGGGTAGGGAATGCCAGGCAATAAGTGAATGATAAGAATAGTCATTCCCCAAGAGTTCAAAGGAAGTAGGGTTGCCAGATACAGTACAGGACAGCCAGTTAAACTTGAACTTCCTATAAGCAAGATTTATATTTTTAGTACAAGTATAGCCCAAATATTGCATATTCCATTATTAGACTGAAAAATATTCCTTGTTTATCTGAAACTCAAATTTAACTGGACATCCTATATTTTTCATAATTTGTCTTTAGGAGGGAAAGCCCCCAGTAGGGGGGAAAAAAAGAAAGGCTCTGGAAGCAAGTAAAAATTGAATCAGGCTGTTAAGAATGGCTGAAATGATTAAAAAAAAAAAATCGCCATGTAGCACATGTACAGATAAACAGTGGAAGAAATAATCAGAGAAATGTGCTAGGTTCAAAACCCCTGAAGACTCTGAATGCCAGTCTCAGAAGAAAGGACCCTATTTTGCTGGCAAAGATGAATAAAAAAAGATTCTCTGTATGTCTCTCATTGTTGACCTCTTCAAAGGTAACAGTAGTAATAAGAATCAATTTTACGGTATAGGTCTTCCATAGCAAAGCCCTTTTCAGATTTTATAGGGCTTTTTGCTTCAATAAGATCCCATTTTCCTTTTAATGCTTTTCCTTAGGTTTTTTTTACAGCCTTCATTTGTTCAGGTATTAGAAATGATGACGGCTCTACCTTCAGAAATGTTAAATAAATAAGGCTTTCTATGTCTGCCAAATAAATGAAAATCTAGATGGTGTAGAAATTGACAAATGCCAAACAATGGACTTGTAACCATGTTTATTTGAAGCATCTTGCTGTACTTCAGCGCACAATTGCAAATCATCCTTTCAAGCTCTTCAGAATCTCAGACCTGCCAAGAACTAATTAACTGCTCTGATGGTGGGAAGATGTGGCAACATAAGGAACAGTTTCTGAATGACTGTAAGGTATTTAATTTGAATAAAAGGAGAATTAAAAAGCAGCAGTGAGTAAGAGTGGTAGCAGATAGAGAATGCCTATATTAAAGATTCTTGTCTGGCTTCAAAACCGTCCCCTGGAAATTTTTATCAGGAAGAATGCTTTAAAGTGTGAGCCAGCCCTCCCTGCTGCTGCTGCTGCTGCTGCTGCTGCTGCTGCTGCTGCTGCTGAGTCACTTCAGTCGTGTCTGACTCTGTGCGACCCCATAGACGGCAGCCCACCAGGCTCTGCTGTCCCTGGGATTCTCCAGGCAAGAACACTGGAGTGGGTTGCCATTTCCTTCTCCAATGCAAGAAAATGAAAAGTGAAAGTGAAGTCGTTCAGTACCTGACCCTCAGTGACCCCATGGACTGCAGCCTTCCAGGCGCCTCCATCCATGCGATTTTCCAGGCAAGAGCACTGGAGCGGGGTGCCACTGCCTTCCCCACAGCCCTCCCTAGCAGGTAGCAAATGACAGACGAAGACAGTGACTTTGTGTTGGTGCAGCTTTTACTTTCTTGGACTCCAAAGCTACTGCAGACAGTGACTGCAGGCATGAAATTAAAAGGCATTTGCTCCTTGGAAGAAAAGCTATGATAAACCTAGACAGTGTATTAAAAAGCAGAGACATCACTTTGCCAACAAAGGTCTGCATAGTCAAAGCTATAGCTTTTCCAGTAGTCGTGTTCGGATGTGAGAGCTGGACCATAAAGAAGACTGAGAGCCAAAAGATTGTTGCTTTTGGACTGTGGTGTTGGAGAAGACTCTTGAGAGTCCCTTGGACAGCAGAAGATCAAACCAGTCAACCTTAAAGGAAATCAACCCTGAATATTCTTTGGAAAGACTGATGCTGAAGTTGAAGCTCCAATATTTGGCCACCTGATACAAAGAGCCCACTTGTTGGAAAAGACCCTGAGGCTGGGAAAGATTGAGGGCAGGATGAGAAGGGGGTGGCAGAGGATAAAATTGTTAGATAGCATCACTGACTCAACCGACATGAATTTGTGTGTACATATCAAAGATTTCTTTTTATCAGTAACTTGAATGTTTTATGATACACAAGAGAATTTCTCTCCTAAATAATATCCTGAAACTTCTTATGAAACTTAATTTTAACAGAACTTATGAAATATTCCAAGCATATTTAAAGGTATAAGAAAAATAAAACATCTACATAATTATCACCAAGAGTGAACAGATGTTAACATATTGCAATTTGCTCCAGATCATTTTTTTAAAGAAATATAATGTTACAGACATTGCTAAAATGTTACGTTCATCCTGTACTGCCTTTCTCTCTAGAAATATCTTCGAGAAGTTGGTGTGCTCTTCCTATGCATGATTTTGAATTCCTACAATATAAATAAATTTATCAATAAATAGTATGTGTGTTTTTAAGATTTATGTAATTGAAATCCAACTGCACATATTTTTAATAGCTTGTTTTTCTCCCACGTTTTATAGATGTCTATCTAAGGGAAGCTAGATGAGCTCAAGGAGGTATGTATGAGGATTTTCACTTAATCACTGTATGCTAGTAAAACAAACAAGAAAAACAACCTAATTGTTCCTCTCCTGTGCGGCATTCACATAAATGAGATTTATGGAATGAGATGCTATCAAAGACATCCAACAGTTCAAATGGATCCACAAGATCTATACCACTTTATGGAACTTAAGTTCTATTTTTCATATTTCAAAATGCATTTAGGCCAAGCAAAGCAATAAACATAAAGTGAGTTTTTACAATATTAGGATTTTGTTTGCCTCTGCTTAAGATTGAGCCCTTGGTAATATAAAATATTGAAGGATTTAGTACATAAAAATTCTTAGTGTTATCACTGGTGAGGGGAAACAAAAACTGTTTCAGTATTTTATCTAATGTGTGTCTTGTTCGCTCAGTTGTATCTCTTTGTGACCCCGTGGACTGGTGCCTGCCAGGCTCCTCTGTCCATGGCATTTTCCAGAAAAGAATATTGGAGTGGGAATACTGGAGTGGGGTGCCATTTTCTTCTCCAGGTGACCTTCCCTACCCAGAGATCAAATCCGTGACTCCTGCATCAGCAGGTAGGTTCTTTACCACCTGGAAAGCCCTAAACCTCTGCTCCGTCTTCAGCTCATGGGTTTAAGCCTGCAATGCAGATAGCAGAAAGATGCAGGATTTTGACACTAAATTAAGTCAACATGTTACCAAATTCTCATTCAGCCCTTGTCACCGACTCCACTGTAAACTCAGGATAAAGTAAGTCTCTCTTTCATTCTTAGTAAATCAGTTGCATTCACTGTACTTGCGTATAGCAATTAGATCAGTGATGCTGTTCAGAGGACTGGTCTTTCTTGCTATCTGGTCTGATCAAGTTTGCTCCAAAATGTATGCATTGGTATGCAGACCAGANGGATAAAGTAAGTCTCTCTTTCATTCTTAGTAAATCAGTTGCATTCACTGTACTTGCGTATAGCAATTAGATCAGTGATGCTGTTCAGAGGACTGGTCTTTCTTGCTATCTGGTCTGATCAAGTTTGCTCCAAAATGTATGCATTGGTATGCAGACCAGAATTTCCAAACTGGCAGCTCTAACGACCACAACATTGGAACTGCCATATATAGATGACAGTAAATTACTTTTGATATTACCTCCAGACTATTAAAGCTACAGTGGTATGAGAATAATGCATGCGTGCATATTGCTACCGTCAGTAGGTACCCAATCAATAAAACAATATTGCTCCATATTTCAGCAGAGCAGAGGCTTGATAAGGTAATGGTAGCCTGAAATATGTTAACAAATATATTTAGTAAAACCTCTATTAATGAAGATGAGACTGCTTGGACTGGGAGAGCCACAAAGCATGCTGGGACCTGTGCAGCTCAGAGCTGGAATTCTGCTGCAAACTTTCTTGTGGCTGAATCTAGAAAGGAAGTGGGGTATGAGTCAGACAGTAAGTACTGAGCCATACAATTGAGTTGATGAGGCAAAATATCTGTGACCTGCTAGAATAGGTCAGGTCGTCCTGTTGGCTTTTCATGTGCACAGCAATCTTCCTTAGTGAGCTTATGACAACAGTAGACATGCAGTTCTCTGTAAAATTAAGTGATTAAGGTTTCTTTCTCCTGCAAGATGCTTAGTTGGATAAAAAGGATTGTGCCTCTCTTGTCTTTTACATAACCCCAGTGCCAAGCAAACGTTCTCTGAACACATAATAATGTAGTCATAAAAAGTAGTTAAAGGGGTATGAGGGGAAGGGGCCCAGTATAGAAAAGGCAGGTCTTATTTGTGCCTGCATTCCACCCCTAAGCAGTCCAGCAGAAGCTGTGAGCCAGTGATTCCAGCGGAGCCCCAGAGTGGAGTTCAGAAAACAGGTCTGGCTTCAGGCCATTTGGTTCATGTTGAATGGTATTATTCACAAGCTGTGTGACTTTGAGCAAGTGACTTAGCTTTCTTAACTCTCCACTTCTCCATCTGCAAGATGGATGTGGGTTTTATACATTGTTTTCAAGAATGAGATAATCCAGGATTGTACCTGCTCAAAACATGGTTTCTATTATTACCGTTATTATTTAAGATGAGAATTCACTGGAAAGGAATGAGGACTGATAGGAAATGAGAGGGCATGACACAACATCCAGTCACTGGTACTGGTTTAGGATGGCACTCCAGACCCAGGGACATGAAGTCTCAGATGGAATCACTAGCGTATTTCAGAAAATAACCCAGATTTATGGTCAAGACCTATACAGAGGTGATGGACCGGGAAAGAATGATGACATTCTAGGTCTTGATGGCTTGAGAATAAGCAACAGAACCCTAGGTTGGATGAGAATAACTTTGATTACTGGGAAGAATGTAGAAACCCAACAGATTTTGGGATTAGGGCTGCCTTATTCCAAATTAATTATTCAATTTTGAGACACTGGCAAAAAGAGAGAAAACAAGTCAGGAGCTGACAAATTCATTCTGGTGGTGTCAATTACTATAGGAAAGGTTATTTAGAGACATAAATACAACATTTAAGCAGAACTGAACTTTGAAGGACATTGGAAAGGGGAGTGACCATATGTTTATTACCCATTTACTTAAATTAAATCACAGCAAAGTAGAATCAGTGTGGATAAACACAGGCATACCTCAAAGATATTATAGGTTTGATTCCAGACCACCACAATAAGCAAATGTTCCAATACAATGAGTCACACTTCTTTTCTTTGGTTTCCCAGTGCATATAAAAGTTATATTTATACTATGCTGTAGTCTTACATGTGCAATGGCATTATGTCTAAAAACACAATGTGTACACCTTAATATGAGCCATCATATAAGCTTCAGTGAGTCAGACAGCTTTTGCTGGTGGAGAAAGGCCTTGCCTCGATGCTGATGGCTGCTGACTGGTCGGGTGGGGGTTGCTGATGGCTGTAGCAAGTCATGGTTGTAGCAATTTCTTGGAATAAGATAGTGATATTTGTGGAGCCCCAAAACAATTAGAATAGTAACATCAAAGATCACTGATCATGCACCATCATAATAAATACAATAGTAATGAAAAACTTTGGACTGTTGTGAGAATCACCAAAATTTGATACAGAGATACTAAGTGAGGAGATACTGTTGGCAAAATGGAGCTGATAGACTTGTTTGATACAGGATTGCCACAAATCTTAAGTCATAGAAAATGTAATATCTGCTGGCACTCCCAAATTATGTGTTCTTGACCAACCTAAAGGTGTAATTGCTGTGTTCTCTGGTGACCCCATATGTGGCCTCAAGATTCTCAATATAGAGCACTGGCCTCTCCCAACCAACGTGGTTTGGCAAGAAAGAGAGAATGAACCTACTTGCCTTCCCTGATCTACATTAACCCCTCAGCACTGAAATGCGAAAACTGGAGGCCAATGAGTTGAAACTACTTTCTTTTTAAAATCCCAAAGTCCACTGTTGCACCTCTCCTGGTTAGTATATTTCATATATATAGTCTATTCATGATCCTCATTTCTATTTATATTCAATTAACCTTATTTTGGGGCTTCCCAGGTGGCTCAAATGAATTCACCTGCAAATGCAGAAGACACAGGTTTGGTCCCTGGGTTGAGAGGATCCCCTGGAAAAGGAAATGGCAACACACCCCAGTATTGTTGCCTGGGAAATCCCATGGACAGAGGAGCCTGGAAGGCTACAGTCCATGGAGTCACAGAGTCGGACATCTTATTTTTACACAGAAAATCTTGTTTTTATATAAAATAAACTTAGGCAAAGTATTAGATATTAAGTTAATTAATTAATTAGATGATCTTTCCAGAAATCAGATAACTAGTTGTTCACAAAGCCAGCACTCTGGGAAAACACTAAGTGCCTGTGGCTGAATCCACTGACCATGTAAGAAAAGGCAAATGGGGGCAAATGTTGAGTAAACTCAAAAATAAAAGTTCTTTTCAATGAAGGAGACATAATATTTGTGCATCACAGGGACTCTCCCTGATGTAAACAAAGTCATGAAAATAAAAAGACATAAACGCAACCTACTTTAGCAGCTTTTAAGAGAGATCTGGAGCATCCAAATTATCTGCCCTCAAAGTCCTATATATTCTAAACAGCAAAAATAATAGTTAATGGGGACTTCCCTGGCAGTCCAGTGCCTAAGACGTCAGGCTCTTGATGAAAGGGGTCTGGGTTCCATTCCTGATCAGGGATCTAGACCCCACATGCCGCAACTAATGGTTGGCACAAGAAAGTACATTAAAAAAAAATAGTTAATGAAGTTGGTAATGAATTACTGTAACTTCCATATGGACTTCAGACAAACTTGTGACACACTAGGGACAATCGTACTTTCATATTAAGTACTTATTACAGACAGAATTCAAAGCAAGTGTAAGTGTTAGTCGCTCAGTCGTGTGTGACTCTGTGATTCCATGGACTGTAGCCTGCTAGGCTCCTCTGTCCATGGGATTCTCCAGGCAAAGGTACTGGAGTGGGTTGCCATGCTCTTTCAGGAGATCTTTATGACCCAGGGATCGAACCCATGTCGCTTATGTGTCCTGCATTGACAGGAAGCTTCTTTACCACTAAGGCCACATGGGAAGTCCCACACAGTTCAAAAGGAAACACCAATCTGTAAGGTTTCAGGATAATTTAAATTGCCTATAGGAGAGTGCCTTTGTTTTTGTAAGATTAGTGACTATGGCTGTGATTTCTTTGGTACAAAATCCCTGGTTAGGAATTCTCTCATTTTTTCTTTCTAGGAAAGTATATGACTTTTTTTTTTCTGATACAGTTTCTAAGAAACACACAGAGGTAATAAGAAGAAAGCACTGCCTAGAATCTGACTTGGATGAGGCTGAGGTATGAGGAAACAAGAGCTATCTTTCCAGACAGAAGCAACAAGCAAGTGCCAAGGTCCTGAGGCAGCAATGAGTTAGGTACCTTTTAGGAACAGAAATACACCTCCCATGACTGCTGCACTGTAGACCTGGAGAGCAGGAGAGAAGTCAGAGCCAGGTCAGGTGGGGTCTTACAGGTTACGAGTTGAGCTGGAATTTAAGCCCCATGGGAAGTCATTTAGGGGGAGTTAAGGACAGGGATGTGAAAAACCCAATCTTTGGAAAAAACCCTGATGCTGGGAAAGATTGAAGGCAGGAGGAGAGGGGACAACAGAGGATGAGATGGTTGGATGGCATCACCACCTTGATGGACATGAGTTTGAGTAAGCTCTGGGAGTTGGTAATGGACAGAGAAGCCTGGTGTGCTGTAGTCCATGGGGCTGCAAAGAGTCAGACACAACTGAGCAACTGAACTGAACTGAACTGAAGGACAGGGAAGCTTGGGATGCTGTAATTCATCGATTCGTGTCCACAAAGAGCCAGACATGACTTAGTGACTGAACAACCACAACAAGCAAGAAAATGAACATTTTGATTAACCTTTTAAGGTTAAAGGAAACCAACCCTGAATATTCATTGGAAGGATTGATGCTGAAGCTGAAGCTCCAATACTTTGGCCACCTGATATGATGGGCCCACTCACTGGAAATGACCCTGATGCTGGGAAAGAATGAGGGCAAAAGGAGAAGGGGACGGCGGAGGGTAAGATGGTTGGATAGCATCACTGACTCAATGGATATGAATTTGAACAAACTCCAAGAGACTGTGATAGACAGGGAAGCCTGATTTGCTGCAGTCCATGAGGTCACAAAGAGTCAGACACAACTGAGCAACTGAACAGCAACAAGAACTTTTAAAGTGATAGTATCTTTTCTCTTTGAATTAGTTTTATTTTAGTAAATCATGTAACTAAACTCAGGACAGGAATTGTTTCTGATTCAGCTCTGACACCTCCGTATCATCCGATTCATAACAGGCTGAGAATAAATGTTTACAAAATGAATAAGATGGCTTGCTGAATGAAGAAATGAATATACAGGAAGAACCATCAATGCGGACAGAGTTCAAAACACACCCTGAAATAATTCTGGCCAAATGTAAGTCTGAGTAGATAGGAAAACACTTTAAAATAGTATATGTTTATGATTTATTGTTGAAGATGTAATTAGCCCCTGAAATTTTTTCCTTTTTCAAAAGTTTGTTTATTCTGTGGTGGTTGTGTTAACATTCTTGTTTTATTTAAGTGTGTTATTTAAGTGTGTTCTTGCTGATTAGCATGCATTTATGTAGCCAGTATAATTAGGTTGAATTACATCAATTTGGAGAGGTTAAATTCTAGTAATTATACATTTGCAATTTGGAGTATAAATCTAATGATGGTATATAACTTGCAACGAATACAATAATGGCAATTTAAGAAACATGTTACGAGTCCAGGATACTGTTGACTTAAGCAATCTATTTAGGCTATAAAAATATTTGCATTTGAAAATGAAGCAACTGACAAACAACTAATCTCAAAAATATACAAGCAACTTATACAGCTCAATTCCAGAAAAATAAACGACCCAATCAAAAAATGGGCCAAAGAACTAAATAGACATTTCTCCAAAGAAGTACGGATGGCTAACAAACACATGAAAAGATGCTCAACGTCACTCATTATCAGAGAAATGCAAATCAAGACCACAATGAGATACCACTTCACACCAGTCAGAATGGCTGCGATCCAAAAGTCTGCAAGCAATAAATGCTGGAGAGGGTGTGGAGAAAAGGGAACCCTTTTACACTGTTGGTGGGAATGCAAACTAGTACAGCCACTATGGAGAACAGTGTGGAGATTCCTTAAGAAATTGCAAATAGAACTGCCTTATGACCCAGCAATCCCACTGCTGGGCATACACACCGAGGAAACCAGAATAGAAAGAGACACATGTACCCCAATGTTCATTGCAGCACTGTTTATAATAGCCAGGACATGGAAACAACCTAGATGTCCATCAGCGGATGAATGGATAAGAAAGCTGTGGTATATATACACAATGGAGTATTACTCAGCCATTAAAAAGAATACATTTGAATCAGTTCTAATAAGATGGATGAAACTGGAACCAATTATACAGAGTGAAGTAAGCCAGAAAGAAAAACACCAATACAGTATACTAACACATATATATGGAATTTAGAAAGATGGTAATGAGGACCCTGTATGCAAGACAGCAAAAGAGATACAGATGTGTAGAGCGGACTTATGGACTCTGAGGGAGAAGGAGAGGGAGAGGGAGAGGGAGGGATGATTTGGGAGAATAGCATTGAAATATGTATACTATCATGTAAGAAATGAATTGCCAGTCTATGTTCAATGCAGGATGCAGGATGCTTGGGGCTGGTGTATGGGGATGATCTGGAGGGAAGATGTGGGGTGGGAGGTGGGAGGGGGGTTCATGTTTGGGAGTTCGTGTAAAAAAATAAATAAATACAAAAAAAAATATTTGCATTTGAGTATTCTTAAAAACAAAGCTGTAAATTGGTATCTCCCTATTTTATAGTTGAAAATGCTACGTTGCATCTGTCTTTAAAATGGTTTCCAACAGGAAGAAAGTTAATTAGAAAACTACATTAGAAAATGTAAATTCCTTCTACATATGAAACTCACTGTATTGAAACAACCATTCCATCTTCACATCTGAGCTACAGCTTCAGGTAGTTTTGCAAAACAAATTGCAAGCTGCACTATTAAAAAGTGCTATGATAAATAATCCACAGGTATATCTTTATTTCAAGTACATTTAGGCATGTGGAGTACCATCAACATCAAAAAAGAATCTACCTGTGGCATTTTTTCAGAGTCAGCACTGAATCATTAGTAAGTTTAATTGACCATAAGCTAATTTGCTTTCCCAAAATAAGTTATACCTGAAGCTCCTCCTGACCCATCACAGAGGAATTTTCTAATAGCATTTAGAACGTCATTAGGATATATCTATGAACATCTTTAAATACAACATTCTAACTAGCATTACATGTATAAAAAATGTCAAATGTTTTTGAACAAAGAAAAAATGGGAGGCCCACATAGTGACTGATTTTTTAAAATGTTACTTTATGAATCAAATACTAGTGATTACTCTTTTTAACTATTTTCTGTGTGAATCAAAATACGCACATACATGTACATCTATACCTAGAGAGACTATATAGTAATAATTATTTGATAAAATGTGCTATTATCAAGAGTAATTTTATTGACTTCACAATGTAAGAGGAATTGAGGGATATACCAGCTTTGTCATTTTTAATTAGAGAATCCTTTCCAAATACTGCAGCTCTCATTTATTTTTGAATACAGTTTAATTTAGAATAATTGAAGATTTACAGAAAGGTCAGAAAAATATCACAGAGAGTTCCCATATACCCCTTACTTTTTGTTTTTTTTTGTACCAGGATATGGAGACATAGATAGGTAACTAGATTGCTCGATCTCTATAGTTAGATAGATTTAGATAGATAGACACAAACACATACAATACAAGGGAATGATCACATATAAATAAAATCATTTAGGGACAAAAAAATCAGCTTTAAGGGACAAGAGAATGAGCAAATCACCAAGAGTTAATATAGTTTTCCACATTATGACATAGTTTTTAGTTATCACAAAATTTAGTTCAAGGACATGAACTTTAATAACAAATTTTCATTCAACAGGCCCTTGGTATATTTTAAGATATGTGGGGCTTCCCAGGTGGCTCAGTGGTAAAGGATCCAGCAGCTAGTGTAGAAGATGCAGGAGTTTAATCCCCTGAAGGAGGAAATGGCAACTTGCTCCAGTATTGCCTGGGAGATCCCATGCTACAGTCCATGGGGGTCGCAAAAGTTGGACAAGACTGAGCATGCATGCACACTCTAGCTTCCATAATAAAGGTTGTAATAGGAATGTTGTGTTTCTGTTAAGTAGCTCTGCTTTGTAAGATGGATTGCATTGATTCTCAACATTTTCCAAGGTAACACCAATGCTAATTGCTAATAAGCCTTATACTATGCCTAAAATAGATTTTAAATTTGCTGGATTCTATTAAGCTGAATTTTAATGGAGCAAACTCACTTTTATTGCACAATTGGTTGTTCCTACTTATAAGGAAACATTTATTAGCTCTGAGTAGAATTACAAAAATGAATAAAAATGCCAGTTTTCCCTTGAAGGAGCTCAAACTCTACAAGGAGAAACAGAAAGGAAGGACAAGAGATTCAATAAAAGACCTAATATGAGATGCACTGTTAAGAGTTGAGCCCATAAAAGGCTGTGGGAGCTTTGAGAAGACACGCAGTTGAGAGAAGCAGTTATTGGACTCTGAGAGCAATTAGAATGTTCTGGGTACTCAGGAGTATGGGAGAAGGTGGTTGCATGAACAGAAAAAGGTATAGGGGCTTCCCTGGTGGTCCAGTGGTTAAGACTTCACCTTTCAATGCAGAGTATGCAGATTCGATCCCTGGTCAGAGAGGTAGGATTCCACATGCCTTGCAGCCAAAGAACCAAAAACATAAAACAGAAGCAATATTGTAAAATTCAATAAAGACTTTAAAAAATGGTCCACATAAACAAAATCTAAGAAAAAGTTATGAAGCAAGATTTGCAAAGCTGGCCTACAGAATGCCTATGTCCTGTGAAGAGGCTAGTTGTAAAATGGATGGACAATGTCTTAGAAGCATCAGAGATGTTCCCCCTGACAAATGCGTGCTGTTCTACAAAGGCAAACGCCTGAAACACGATCCACCTCAGCTGCTTTTTCCAAGTCAAGATGACCAGCAGAACATACATTCTTTCTGACCTTCCTAGGGACAGCCAGTTCAGGATCTGCTGCTCAAATACCAACAGCCATTATTCACACTGTGAAGGGTTGGGTCAATGACCTCCAAATCCAGCCACCCACCATGCTCCACCCATCACACTCCAGTGCAGCCACCTATCATGCTCCATTCCCACCAGTAGATATGTTTTGACATGTTTGTATTTCTTAAAAGCCTTATTCTTTTGTGATAAACATGATTCCTCTTAACAAGATCTTGTACACATACTTCCTCTCCATACTTTTTCTGACTCCTTAGGTTTGGCAAGTGTTTTTGTTGAGATAGTAGTAGGAGCATGCAATCAAGTGAAAGGACTGGATATAAGACATAGGCTCTTTCACAAACAGCAGCCTCCACTAAGGAGCTGAAGAACACACAGAGATTAATTTTGACAGAGTCAGACTTGCAGATACTTAGACAGGGAGATGGCGATATACTTGAGGTTGTCTACAGTAGGGCTATAATTTTTGTTTCTACACAAGAAACAAAACTGGAGCATTTGAACATCAGATTAAACTGGACTAACACACTAGCCACTACCCTGTGGGACCTACTGATAGACACAACCCAAATCAGAGAGACAGAAATCTATAGGCAATCAACGGTGAGCTTCTGACGGCATGGTGGCGTAGGTAATCTTGGCCATGTGTCTGTTCTATCCACTTGAGAAAGACTTGAATAAATCTTCCATGAAAAATGAAAAATAATGAATTGGGTATAAGCAGGTGCTAATGACCACGGTAAGAAAAAGTAACTTACAGTACAAGGCAGACCCAAGTTATTTCAAAATATGCCTACATATGACTAATTTAATATACTAAAAGCCATGGTATAAATTTGAATCAATCAATGGTAAAGTGTGCTTAAATCATGCTTTACTCAATACTTTTTAGCAATAGCTATTGACCTAGAAGAAAGAACTCACAGCTAAAAAGTAAGAAATAGCCTTTTGAATGAAATTAGGAGTTGTCTTGAAGAAAAGTAAGAACTAGAGGAACTTGCCTGGTGGCCCAGTGGCTGAGACTCCACACTCCCGGTGCAGGAGGCCTGGATGCCATCTCTGGTCAGGAAACTATAGTTCACACATCACAACTAAAAATAGATCCCACATATCGCAAAAAAGATGGAAGATCCCACCTGCTGCAACTAAGACCTTGCCCAACCAAATAAATAAATAAGTATTAGAAAAAAATTATAAACCATAAGTGGAAATCATATTGTGTGCTCAATTACATTAAAGTCAGTTACTCACATACCTCTGCAAAGTTGAAATTAAAAAAGGGAAACACTAAGTAAACCACTTCATCCCCTGAAAAAGTCACATGATCACAGTTGAAGAGGCCTTCAAAGTGAGCATGCTCATTGAAAGAACCTGCTCTATCACCTATCATACAAATGGATTATCTCAACTCTGAGTCCAGTATCAGAGAACTTGACACTGTGTGGGATTTTGCATGGGATTTCACTCTGTGTAAACATTCTAATTTAATTTTAAGTCCTGCTTCCCAGATGTAGATCTCATCTTCTGTGTGATTTTGCTGTATCCTCTTGAACATGATGAATGAGTTGCATTATTCTACTGAGTAGGCAATAAGCAATATTAGTCACTCCGTCATGTCCAGCTGTTTGTGACTCCATGGACTGTGGCCTGCCAGGGCTCCTCTGTCCATGGGGATTCTCCAGGCAAGAATACTGGAGTGGGTTGCTATTCCCTTCTCCAGGGGATCAAACCCAGGTCTCCCACATTGCAGGCAAATTCTTTACTGTCTGAGCCACCAGGGACGCCCCAAAGATACTAGAGTGGGTACCCTTTCCTTTTGTCTCAGATGGTAAAGAGTGGACCACAGAGATGTTCGACCTTCTTAACTAGTAACTGAGGTATCCTGGAAAATAAAGCAAGCACGTGTATGTGTCAATAGTATGCATAATAAGTAGTGCCCCTTTAGCTTTTCCAACCTCAGATATTTTTCCTGGCAAATGAGAGGTCATTCCTGAAGCTTTCTAGCTTTCTTGCTTCCAGTTATAATAGCCCATGAATCTGAATACTGTTTAATTAAGTTTCAAACACTTTTCTATAACCATGTTCATAAGGTACAGAAAAGAACCCCTTTGGTTATTAAGAGACTTACCAAAATATATTTAAAAAAAACACACACACACATTTTCTGAGGACTCAAGAATGCTTGACCATGAATGATGCTAAGTAATCTATTTTCACTGTTTGAAACACTCAGTGTTTAGAATTCTACAAAGTGCTTTTATGGCAGATTTTAGCACAGATCTCTCCATCAAACATCTACTGAATAGCATGAGTCTAGAAGCAGATTGC
This sequence comes from Oreotragus oreotragus, assembly GCA_006410675.1. Classification (NCBI taxonomy): domain Eukaryota; kingdom Metazoa; phylum Chordata; class Mammalia; order Artiodactyla; family Bovidae; genus Oreotragus; species Oreotragus oreotragus. The sequence goes on from SJYX01001926.1 coordinate 132,547, forward strand.
TCACATGGTGCTTATTACCACTCTGCATTTTCTGGATGAGCTGCTCGCCAACTAGCTAAGTTAACTGCTGCTTGAAATGTTCTGAGAGTGTTAATCAATAACGAAAGATGGCAGATGACATGGATATTGGGATTTCATCATGCATCACTCTGACATTTGTTTGAACCCAATTTTTATTTTGCAAACTCAATAACTTTTACCTTAACTTTCTGGCTAGCTTCAAGTGTTTTAACCTTTCCTTGTAAATTACCAGATATAGGTAGTGACTGAACTGGCTAAAGGTCACTTTGAAGGAGGGAATTGTTAATGTTATTCTGGGTCTGGAAATGAATTATATCTGAGAGAGAGAGAGTATAAAATGTGTTCAGGGTGGGACTGGTGAGAGAAATACACAGAACTCAGTGTCTTTTTCAAAAATATGTATTTCCTTCACGTAGTAGCAATATACATGTTCTAGCAAATAGTGAAGGTGAACTAGAATTTCATTGGCTCACTCAATCCTAGTAGTAGTAAAAGGCTGTTTGTTCCAACTAAAGATTGCAATGCTTTGAATAATAACAATACACCCTGGTCATATAATTTATGAAGATTGTGACACTGCAGATTTAATGGAGTTTTAAAGTACAATTTGATACACTAAAGAAAGTTTTAGTCTCAGTTTTTGATTTGTAAGATTACAGCATTCTTCATGAACTAACCAAGGACGGCCAAGTGGAGGGAAAGAAATAAATGAAATAAAGACAGAACAACAAATTGGTCATCAAAAGCACAGTAGAATTATCCTGCCTACCCCATCAAGGGTACAATAAGTAAGCACTAAAACTCAACAGTAACCTGAATACAAACGATATTGAAATTAAAAACACATTATTCTGTTTTGCTTTAGGCTCTGGTATTAGTGTGGATACACATTTAATAATATCTTCCTGCTAAGATTCTCTTCAGTCAAAACCATTTATATCCACTATTGATGGAGAGTTGTCTCATTGGAAAAGACCCATGCTGGGAAAGATTGAGGGCAGGAAGAGAAGGGGGCAATAGAGGATGAGATGGTTGGATGGCATCACAGACTCAACGGAGCAAACTCCAGAAGATAGTGAAGGACAGGAAAGCCTCACATGCTGCAGTCTATGGGGTCACAAAGAGTCAGACACAACTGAGTGAATGAGCAGCAACTGATGGGTAATGAGCCCAGTAAGAAAGGGCTGCGTGAGGGGGGCGCTCCTTTGTGGTCTGCGTCATGTGATGGCTTACTATGCTTTATTAAATTTCAGTAAAGACAAGCTTTTCTGACAATTCGGTAAGACATAAACTCATGAAAATGTAAAGGGAGGAGGTGGGGGACTCCTGGCAGTGATTCCTTTTCTGAACCATAGACAAAAGAAAGTGAAAGAAAAGAAAGTGAAGTTGCTCAGTCGTGTCTGATTCTTTGCGACCCCACAGACAGTAGTCTACCAGGCTTCTCCATCCATGGGATTTTCCAGGCAAGAATACTGGAGTGGGTTGCCATTTCCTTCTCCAGGAGATCTTCCCAACCCAGGGACCGAACCCAGGTCTCCTGCATCACAGGATGCTTTACTGTCTGAGTAACCACAGACAAACCTTACAGTGTTTAAATACTTAAAACTCACTCATTCTGAAGACACAGTCTGCCTCTTTCAATCACATATACATGACTCAAAGGCTGGGGGTGGGGTGTGGGAAAGAAAGGAAAAAGAAACAGAACTCAAGTGCATCTCAAAGCTTATCGTTAGTTTTACGACAGAACTCATTGAAATCTAAGAGAGCAGAGACTGTAGGTATATATTTAACATAAATGGACAAATTTGCCCTAAAAGCGCCAGCACATGGCCATGTATGTGAAACAGATCATTTTTGACAGTCCTGAGTGCTTCATGGGCTCTAAATATTTTATGTCCTCCCCATTTGTGAACGCTTCCAGTCAAATACAGATACAGAGTGGAACACAGCAGGCTGATGTTCTTGGAGTCAGATGCAGATTTAATAGACTATAGATAGAGTAAGCCTGGTTTCTAATCTTAGGCTTGTTTTCATTCACTAAGAATTTCATGACGTATTTGTCAACACATCCCTGTGCAATCTTGGAAAAGGATGAAGAAGAGTGGATCCCATTAATTTTTTAAGCACTGCTTCTAAAGACTAGTTGCTTTTCACTTAAATGAAGCTGTCTGACCCCTGATAAGAAAAGCATTTTGTGACTTCCAACAGGCTTCAAATATTCAGTTTTTTACAAAGATCACATTACAAACATCCTCACATGGTAAATCTTTGAGTATAAACTCTATAAAAGAATAAAGACAACTCACATAATCTGAAAATTCCAAGATAACGTCTGTTCCTTCAACAGACATAGCATAAGACAATTTTAAGGTCAGACGAGGGACTGTGTTCTCATTGTCAATAGTGAGAAGAAAAAAAAAAGAAAAAAAATAGTGACAAGAAAGAAAAGTGGAAAAACTGACTAAATGGAGTTAGGAGATTTTCTGTGCATTAAAGAAAATCCACACTATATCACGTCCCATATAATAACCAAAGGTCATCTTAATTTGAGGACTCCTTCATTTGGTGGCACAATCCAACCTAACCCAGAAAGAAACTAGGTAAAGCTTTTATCTTCCTTGTGAGAATTCTGAGACAGTCTGCTGCAGAAATACTAACGTGCTTGATTTTGGAGTTTGAAGACTCCACTGGGGTTTAAACAAAATTTAGAGTGTGTGAATCATCGCATTTCTGAAACCTGGAAAGTTCTGAATTCTTAAGCCCATCTCATCCTAAGCTGTTTGGATGAGAAACTGTGGATCTCTAGTAAATAATTTTAATAGGATCTTTCACAAAACTTAAATCCTATATATGAGATGATCACAATTCAGTGCCATTATTAACCAATATACGTTCACCTACAAACAAACTCCAAAAGCATTAACAGGTAAATACTGAAAAATAATAAGTTAGTTACAGAAAGCTGTCAGATACGAGATCAATGTTCAAAATTTCTTCTACACAAGGAATAACAACATAAGAAATAAAGTTGGAAATTATTCAAATGAGCAAAGTGACAATAAAATACCTAGGGATTATTGCAACCGTCTGTATAAAGAATGCATACAACCTTGTAGAGAAAACTTATTCTTTTAAAACTTTATTCACGCTACTGACATATAAAAGATCTGAATGAATGAAGAGTTAAACTCTGTTCACTGATAGACAACTTTGCACTGCAAATATATTAAATATTGTTGTACATTTATAATAAAGGGGGCTGTGGTTCAGTGGTTAGGACTTGGCACTTTCATGCATGGGGTCGGGGTTTGATCCCCGGTAGGGGAATGAAGATCCTGCAAGCCATGTGGTATGGCAAAAAAAAAAAAAGACACAAAGACAACTCATAATATTGGAAGATAAAATTATTTTTTTTAATGGGGGTGACTCATATAATATATCAAGACATACAGAAAAGAAAAAAGAAAAGAAAATACCATAGCTACAGTGGTAGAAAGAGTATGGAGCTTAATTACTTGCTAAAATCAGTATCTCCATGTGCTACTTCTTCAAAGAAGAATAAAAACCTTAGCCCTTTGCTGGAACCAATGAGACCTACCCCGTATTCAAAACTGTAACCTTAATGACAAGCAAGAGGTAAACACAAAGAAAACAGAAAAGAGACAAACCAAAGCTGAGTGTTTGGGCAACTTCTCACCGGATGAGGCCTCAGAAATAGAGGTGGATACATGGCCACAGGAGGCAGGCCCCACCTCAGGGATGATGCGGACAGCACAGTGCACGTGTGCCATGGGAGTTCTGAAATAAGTCAGGATATTAGCAACCGAAGTTTTGTGCAATTTTATTCATCATCTCGCAGGAAATGAACTCTTGTAATAGTCACAAACTGATCTGCCTGCTTCTTGCACCCCCCTGGTCAGATTAATCTTCCTGGAACACTGCATGTCAGGAAAGCAAGAATGTCTGAGGGGAAAGATATTTCATTCTGCCTTTATTTCATGGTCCTTAGTACCGGCTTGATTCAAAAAAGAAAGGAGAGTGTAGTCACTAGAGAGTTACTGAGGAGCTAGGGAGACTTTATATACATATAGTTATAGTTATATATAACATTATATATACCTTTAAATATAACTACATATAATAGTTTATTTGTATATATAGTTATATATATATGTACAGTTGTGCATGCATGTTAAGCTGCTTCAGTCATGTCCAACTTTCTGTGACCTGCCAGGCTCCTCTATCCGTGTGATTCTCCAGGCAAGAATACTGGAGAGGTTTGCCACGCCCTCCTCGAGGGGTTCTTCCCAACCCAGGGACCGAACCCACGAACCCACATCTCTTATGACTCCTGCGTTGGCAGGCAGTTTCGTTAGTTACCACTAGCGCCACCTGGGAAGCCCCATATATGTACAATTATATATATATATATATGCATAGTTTTATATGTATAATGTATATATTTAGCAAGTATACACACACACACACATACACAGTAAGTTCCCTACATATGAAAGAGTTCTGTTCTGAGAGTGAGATCATAAGTCCAATTTGTTTGTTAGTCCAAAAAAGTTAGCCTAGGTACCCAGCTAACACAATTAGCTACATAGTACTGTACTGCAAAATGTTTATAACATTTTTCACACAAATAATATGTAATAACAAAAAAAATAAAGAAAATATTTTTAATCTTACAGTATAGTACCTTGAAAGTGGTACAGTACGGTACCTTAGAGTGGTACCAGGTACAACATTGCTGCCTTTATGTTTGCTTCCAGATATCCTGGGCTTGAAATAAATGTATTCTACTACTGTTCTCTGCAAAGGACTGTGCAGTAAAGTACACAAAAGTAAAATCGCTTGTAGACGATGCATGCATGTGACAATGCACACCAGACATGTAAACTACCTTACGAGTTTGGACATGTGAATGCACATTTGCATCTTTGAAAGTTTACAAGTTGAAGGTTTGTATGTAGGGAGCTTAGTGTATATTCATACATTTGAGTATGGACATGTATGTAGGGAAGCACAATAGACGTCCGTAGACAAAGGAGATATGATGACAGTGAGATGGAAAGGATTGGATCAAGAGCAGTTTGAGACTATGACCAAGGACAGGAGGCAGGAATCTTATTTCCTAAGACAGAGTGAAAGTGACACTCTTGTCAATATATTGGCTCAACTGGTCCCTCCCCTATCTACTGATAAAAATGCTGCCTTGTCAGCTGCAAACCCTGTCTGAATCTTGACAGCTTTTCATCTTTAGTGAAGGTTGGACACGGATCCTTTGATTGACATTAATTTCTGAGTGAGATCAAAGAAATCATAAAATTCACACCTGAAGGGCACCTTTAGTTGGGGCTGGATTTTGTCCCACTGTTTACCTTCTGGGTCCTTTTGGTGTGCAGTATGGAAGGTAACTAAGAAGACTAACAAATCGATACTGGAGATAATGATGTTTTCCTAATTCAAGAACTGCCCTGACCTTGGACTTGCGTGAAGGAGTAAATAAAATGCACATTTCAGGAAAGGCAGAGCATTCAATCTCAGTTACAGAGAGGGAGGCAAAATTCAATGAAAAAGTAGGTTCTGAATTTCTTTTCATTAAAATCAACATTGTAGTGTAAGCAAAACACTCTTTTTTCTCATATTAATACCTGCTTCCCAACAGAGTAAGTAAAACAACCAAATCAACCATAAACCAAGACTGGAACAACAGCTGATCTGTGCAGAAAAGTAAAATGCTTTCCCGGTATGAATGCATGCTCATAATTCAACAGCAAACAAACAAACAAAAATGTGTCTCTGTTGACTGCAGTTCAAGTTGGTGGCGATGGCTGTTCTATGCAAATAAACTAATGAAACTGTGAAACGCAAACAACTTCGATAACATCTGCCTGCAAATGTTCGGAACACTCAGTGTTTGAATCCAGTGCAGCTAAGTACAAATGTTAACACTTCTGCCTTAAATGGGGTGGAGTACCGCATCTTCCAAGTCTGACACAGAGAGTGATGTGAGGGAGAGCAGTCTGTGCTGGGTGCATCTTTTCCTTCTCAGAATGAAGGCTGAAATATGGAGACACTTGAAGGAAATCTGTTCCTCAGCCAAGATTTGTCATTTGCTTCCAGGCTCGAACACCTGCTAAGTTTAAACTTTGTAAGAACTGAAAAGCATGCGCTGGCGAGGATCAAAATTACACTAACAGAGAAGCAGAGGCTGTATTGTACTTGTCTTAACAGTCTCCTAAGAGCCTGTATCTCGCTTAAAATTTCTGAACCAAGAGTATTCGTAACAGTGTTCTTTGTAGTGTGAAAAGGGTCTTCATTTCATAATCCAGAGGACCTGGGCCCTCAGCCTGGAGCCTTACCCACCAGTTGTACAAATGTGGACCGCAGCCAGAATCATTTACTTTTCACATCATTCTCCCCTGAATAAAATATTTCAAGCACTCCCTAGTGACCTTGGATAAAGCCTAGTACAGGCATGCATGCTAAGTCATTTCAGTCATGGCCGACTCTTTGCAACCCTATGGATGGTAGCTGTCCAAAATCCTCTGTCCAAGGGATTCTCCAGGCAAGAATGCTAGAATGGGTTGTCATGCCCTCCACCAGGGGATCTTCCCAACCCAGGGATGGAACCCATGTCTCTTATATCTGATGCACTGGCCGGCAGATTCTTTGCCACTAGCACCACCTGGGAAGCCCATAAAGCCAAGTATTCTGACTTACCTTGTCCTGGAAGATCATGCATGATTGGCCTCACCCACCTCTCCATTCTAAAGCTGGGCTCTACCTCTGCCAGTATCCATCCTTCAGCCACATTGGCCTCTTTCAGTTCCCAAGTCACTGCTCTGGCACCTGAGGATTAACAACTTTGGGGCTCTGAGCCATCCCAGGCACTACGGCATTCTCATGATGGCTGCTCCTGACACTGGCCTCAAGGGTGTCTTTGATAAGTGGACACAAAGAAGAGAGATAATAAGGTAGGTGATATGAGATGATTCTGGGTGACAGACTGCATGGCAGCTACCAAACTCACCAGTGTACGGGTAAGTCACAGGAAGGGGAAGTGAGGGCCCATGGCAGTTGTAATGGGCATAGTGTAAATGTCACTTTATTTGTGAACACAAATTTGAGCTTAGCACACTGATTCCCATCACAAAGTATGGCTAAAGAAAGAGACAATAGCAACTGATTTTACTTATTCCTTCAACTAAGGATTAGGCACTTACCTACGGAAAGATACACAAGATAAGTATGAAACTTGCTCAGAGAAGGCTATGAAAGAAAGAGAGGTGAGGGAAGTAGGGTGACAGGGGAGAAGAAAGGAAGGGCATGGAGCCAGGCATGGTCATTTCTCCTGCTGTTGTTGTTCAGTTGCTAAGTCATGTCCGACTCTTTGCAACCCCATGGACTGTAGCATGCCAGGCTCCCTGGCCCTTCACTATCTCCCAGAGCTTGCTCAAATTCATGTCCACTGAGTCAGTGATGCTAACTAACCATCTCATCCTCTGCTGCCCTCATCTCCTTTTGCCTTCAATCTTTCCCAGCATCAGGGTCTTTTCCAATGAGTCAGCTCTTCATATCAGGTGGCCAAAGTATTGGAGCTTCAGTTTCAGCATCAGTTCTTCCACGGAATATTCAGGGTTGATTTCCTTTGGGATTGACTGGTTTGATTTCCTGGCAGTCCGAGAGACTTTCGAAAGTCTTCTCCAGAAGCACAATTTGGAAGCATCAGTTCTTCAGCATTCAGGCTTCTTTATGGTCCAACTCTCACATCTGTATATGACTACTGGAAAAACCATAGCTTTGACTATAAGGAACTTTGTAGGCAAAGTAATGTCTCTAATTTTTAATAAGCGATCTGGGCTTGCCATAGCTTTTCTTCCAAGGAGTAAGTGTCTTAATTTCATGGCTGCAGTCACCATCCACAGTGATTTTGGAACCCAAGAAAATAAAATCTATGCATCCACTCAAGGGATCCTTGAAGTGTTTTCAAATTAGGGAGCATTATATACCAAACAATTAGTGTACATTTATCAGAGAAAATGTGGAAAGTTGGCAACCCAGGAAGATTAAAAACAATGACCCAAGGTCCTTGCACAGTAAACCAAATGATGGTCAACCTCTGCTGTGTTTTCTTCTAGCCTTTTTTGGACATGTGTAGTTTTTAGATTTATTTTTAGGTTTTAACATAGTTGACAACTTACTCCTTTTATAGAAATTTCCCAAGTTATCATCTATTCTTCCTACACTTCAATTTCAGTAATGATATTGATTCCATCAGGAAGACAGAACATTGTATATTTACCCACATTCCCTACATGAATATTAAAGTTCTTTCCAGTGTTTTACATATAAAAATGGTCATCACACGTATTTAAGTTCACAAGATCTAAGGACTCCCAAAATGTGGTCTTTACTGCTCTCACAAACCTAGACAGCATACTGAAAAGCAGAGGCATCACTTTACTGACAAAGCTCCGTGTAGTCAAAGCTATGGTTTTTCCAGTAGTCATGTACAGATGTGCAAGTTGAACCATAAAGAAAGCTGAGTGCTGAAGAACTGATGCTTTCAAACTGTGGTGTTGGAGAAGACTCTTGAGAGTCCCTTGGACTGCAAGGTGATCAAACCAGTCAATCCTAAAGGAAATTAAGCCTGAATATTCATTGGAAGGACTGATGCTGAGGTTGAAGCTCCAATACTTTGGCCACCTGATGTGAAAAGACCCTGATGCTGGGAAAGATTGAGGGCAGGAGGAGAAGGGAGTGGCAGAGGATGAGATAGTTGGAAGGCATCACCGACAACAGACATGAGTTTGAGCAAACTCCGGGAGATGGTGAAGGACAGGGAAGCCTGGAGTGCTGCAGTCCATGGGGTCACAAAAAGTCAGACACGACTGAGTGACTGAACAATGACAACTGTTTTCAGCGACTCGCATAACCTAGCATTTCACAGACTCTTGCTTGCAGAGGAAGACAGGAGGACATAGCCTGTAGCATTGATAAGCCAATTTAAGTCTGTCCACAGTGCAGGATGTCCAAGTTCCCAGCTAAAATGGAGCCTGTATATCAAGAAAACATCTCCATATTCCTTTATCTGTGTATATCTGCAGGCCTGGGGGAATTTCTTCTGCAAAGAAAACTAAACTTTTATTTCTTTTATTAATAGTGTTAAAGCTTTGCTTCTTGCTACTCAGGAGAAATTTTATGAAGATTCCTTGAGGGAAGTTAAAATAAGTCAGCCATACCTGTTTTCTTGTTTTTGTGTGTGTCTTGTGAGATATTATAGGTCAGTGAAGATCTAATGGTTTTTCATATGCTTTTAGGCTCTTCTGCCAAAAGAAAGCAGAGAAGGCAATGGCACCCCACTCCAGTACTCTTGCCTGGAAAATCCCATGGATGGAGGAGCCTGGTGGGCTGCAGTCCATGGGGTCACTAAGAGTCACACACGACTGAGCAACTTCACTTTCACTTTTCACTTTCATGCATTGGAGAAGGAAATGGCAACCCACTCCAGTATTCTTGCCTGGAGAATCCCAGGGACAGGGGAGCCTGGTGGGCTGCCATCTATGGGGTCGCACAGAGTCGGACACAAGTGAAGTGACTTAGCAGCAGCAGCAGCCAAAAGAAGGAAATTCTGCATGTGTCCATACTAATAATGTTGAAAATTTCACATTTAATAATAGCAATTTCTAATCACACATCTCTTCTTTCTAATGTATTTGCCTCTCTACATTTGCATCTCTATTTCTTCCTGGCAAATACATTCATCAATACCATTTTTCTTAGATTATATATTTGTTTTTCTCTTTCTGATTACTTGGACACAATGGGGAGAGACTGAATGGGGAAAATGGAGAAAGTAGCATCAACATATATACACTATCATGTGTAAAATTGATAGTTGGGAAAAAGTTGCTATACAACACAGGGAGCCCAGTCTGGTGCTCTGTGACTGTCTCTTATACACATCTAGATGTGTATAAGAGACAGGTGTAGTCACTAGAGAGTTACTGACCTTTATCTGTGTATATCTGCAGGCCTGGGGGAATTTCTTCTGCAAAGAAAACTAAACTTTTATTTCTTTTATTAATAGTGTTAAAGCTTTGCTTCTTGCTACTCAGGAGAAATTTTATGAAGATTCCTTGAGGGAAGTTAAAATAAGTCAGCCATACCTGTTTTCTTGTTTTTGTGTGTGTCTTGTGAGATATTATAGGTCAGTGAAGATCTAATGGTTTTTCATATGCTTTTAGGCTCTTCTGCCAAAAGAAAGCAGAGAAGGCAATGGCACCCCACTCCAGTACTCTTGCCTGGAAAATCCCATGGATGGAGGAGCCTGGTGGGCTGCAGTCCATGGGGTCACTAAGAGTCACACACGACTGAGCAACTTCACTTTCACTTTTCACTTTCATGCATTGGAGAAGGAAATGGCAACCCACTCCAGTATTCTTGCCTGGAGAATCCCAGGGACAGGGGAGCCTGGTGGGCTGCCATCTATGGGGTCGCACAGAGTCGGACACAAGTGAAGTGACTTAGCAGCAGCAGCAGCCAAAAGAAGGAAATTCTGCATGTGTCCATACTAATAATGTTGAAAATTTCACATTTAATAATAGCAATTTCTAATCACACATCTCTTCTTTCTAATGTATTTGCCTCTCTACATTTGCATCTCTATTTCTTCCTGGCAAATACATTCATCAATACCATTTTTCTTAGATTATATATTTGTTTTTCTCTTTCTGATTACTTGGACACAATGGGGAGAGACTGAATGGGGAAAATGGAGAAAGTAGCATCAACATATATACACTATCATGTGTAAAATTGATAGTTGGGAAAAAGTTGCTATACAACACAGGGAGCCCAGTCTGGTGCTCTGTGATGACCCAGGGGATGGGATGGGAGGAACAGAGGGAGGCTCAAAGGGAGGGGATATATGTATAATTACAGCTGATTTGCACTGTTATATAGCAGAAACCAAGACAACATTGTAAAAAGTGAAGAAAAATTTTTTTAACTCATTTGCCTCTATTTTAAAATTAAGCAATGAAACTCACAGTGATTGGAAAATCATACTGAAGAATGTAAAACAATCTTTCATTTACTTTAGCACATTTTATTGAGATTTACATATAATTATTAATTTATTTTAGTACGTATCCCTCTTTTTGGTGTGTCCCACACATCAAATTGCATTTCTTCACACTTTACAGAGATCCTAATTTCTTAATTCAGTTTGTACAAAATCTAGTACTTCTGAGAAATGTGCACAATGCTAACTGCCAAGTTAAGGACATCAATTCATTAGCCAGTGACATTGCCATTCATTCTACAGTAAAGTAGATTTCTGGTGCTTTACTATTTGTATGAAAATCTACTTGACATTTGTATCATTGTTATTTTAGGAAAATTATCAATGTGTGAGAACTCCTAATTAAGTGACCAAACTAGGACTTCTGGAAAAGGACACTGTCTCTAATTTCTTTGTGTTAATATAATTGCTTTCAGTTCAGTTCAGTCGCACGGTCATGTCTGATTCTTTGCAATCCCATGGACTGTAGCACGTCAGGCTTCCTTGTCTTTTACCAACTCCCAGAGCTTGCTCAGACTCATGTCCATCGAGGTGGTGATGCCATTCAACCATCTCATCCTCTCTCATCCCCTTCTCCTCTTGCCTTTAATCTTTCCCAGCATCAGGGGCTTTTCCAATGAGTCAGTTCTTTGTATCAGGTGGTCAAAGTATTGGAGTTTCAGCTTCAGCATCAGTCTTTCCAATGAATATTCAGGACTGACTTCCTTTAGGATGGACTGGCTGGATCTCCTTGCAGTCTAAGGGACCCTCAAGAGTCTTCTCCAACACCACAGTTCAAAAGCATCAGTTCTTCAGCACTCAGCTCTCTTTATGGTCCAACTCTCACACTCATACCTGACTACTGGAAAAGCTGTGATTGCTTTATTGTGTATTTAATAACTAATAACAAAAACACGAAGACTAGAATTTATTGGTGGTTAAGTAAAATTTCCTTATTTATTAAGCTGGCACTCACAGCTGTTTTACAACCACTTACAAGAAGTAATGTAATGGCTTTATTCTGTCTCATTTGAAATCTCCATATTAAACATTATTTAAATAAATAAAAGATGTCTCTATAGTTTAGATCTTCTCAGAAAATACTTTATGTAAAGTTCACAACCCTGAATTCAGTTCTACTCGAGCAAAAATAAAACTTCACCCGATTGCCTTAATTAGAATGTAGCTGGAAGACTTGGGGTAAATTATGAGTCAAAGAAGACTTTTGAAGAGCTTTTTATGGTGCTTTAAAATCTCCATTTATTAGTGAGGACGCCGATATGCTGGCTTTTCCACATACTCGCTGGTGGACCAGATATTCAGATACATAATATTTGAAGGGCAATTTGATAATCTGTTACATCATAGCTTAAAAATGTTCATACATGCTGTAAGGCAGCAAATTCCCTTTAGGAATTTATCTCGAAGGGAAAAAAAAGCAAAGGCAAGCAAAAATAATTACATCTAAAAATATTTATCCCCATGCTTTTTAAAAATAATGTCAAAACATTAAGAATAAAGGAGAGAAAAATTACATGTTAAAAATTATATTAATAGCATGTTCATATAAAGGCAAGTTGTGTAAAGTGTTTAATAACTAGGGAAAATATTGCAAATACATTTTCAAATGAAGAAGGCCTAAACAATAGACTTTGTAGGATAATATGAAGTTTTAAAACACTTACCCTTAATGTATATTGTAGAAAAAATACCTGAAATGATATTCACCAAAATATCATTGTTTCTCACCAGAAAGGTGATTTCTTATATTTTAAAATACTTTTTATATTTTCTACATTTCTAATTAATATATATTACTTTGCAACCTCTGATAGTAATACATATTAATTTCTAAGCATGTTGAGGTTAAAAGAGTGAGCTTTGTCTTTGGGCTATTTACTTTCAGTTATATGTGGACATAACCAAATAAAATTTAGTGGGTCCTAGTGGTAAAGAATCTGCCTGCCAATGTAGGAGACCTAAGAAACACGGATTCAGTCTCTATGGGAAGATTCCCCTGAAGAAGGACATAGCAACCCATTCCAGTATTCTTGCCTGGAGAATCTCGTGGACAGAGGAGCCTGGCAGGCAATAGTCTACAGATTAGCAAAGAGTCGGACATCACTGAAGCAACTTAGCACACAGGCAGGCAACACATAGTTATTTTAAGCAATAACTTTCTTTCAGTGAAATTTGTAAGGAATTATTTTTTGACTTCTTATATCTACTTGACTTTAAATATATATATATATTTGATGTGGGCCACTTTTTTTTTTCTCAACTTATTCATTTAAAATATTATTAGCAGATTTTTATTAGCTTTTTATTCTTATAATATAATTCAAATATCAGGAGATAAATATAAAGTTTACTAGATTAGCTACATCAAACAACTAAATTATAATCATACATCCAATTTCTAACTTCAGGTTTACTAATGCACTATTGTAAAATAGCATCTTGTTTCACACATTATATTCTAGAGCTACAATTGAATTTGTTATAATACAATATTGCTTCTGTTATATGTTTTGGTTGTTTGGCCCTGAGGCATGTGGGATCTTAGCTCCCCAACTAGGGATGGAACCTGTATCCTCTGCGTTGGAAGGTGAAGCCTTAACCACTGGCCTGCCAGGGAAGTCCCAATTCTTTTTATTTTTTATAGGACCCATTTGTCCAGCATCTCAGTCCCCTCATGTCATAACTGTCAGCATGTGGTTTTTGGTAAAGGTGAGAATAAAGGAAGCTGTGCTGGAGAGATTTTATTGTGTCCACAACCTTTAGTTGTTAGAATTTGATGTTGCTCTGAATCAGACACTGGTTATTAGGCCCCTGGGAAAATCCACTTTGAATCATCAGGAAGCCAAGCCCTGGCGGCCAATAAGGTCCCCACACTTCCAGTAACTAACTGAAGGTGGCCATAAAAGAAACCAAACACTAGGGGAGAATTTCAAAGCCTGAATTGTCTCACTTCAGAAGTTACAGGTATTAGAGATGACTGAAAACTGTCAATTTATCATGAATCTCCATTTTTATTTTCATCCCCTTTTTATCCCTTCTTCCTCCCTGTCCCCATCTTCCATCCTGCCATCTGTTGCTCGGAGCTCAGTATCTTCAAGCACTCTCTTGGCTCATATCCGCCACTGGGAAAGACAGAATATCTTGATGTGTAAGAATAATTGACATGTATCAGAGCTCCATGGGTGTTAATACATGTTCTATGGAAAACAGGGGGAAAGAGAGGTATTCGATGATTAGCTCATTTATTCTGTTAACCATAGGATAAAAAAAAATAGATACACATGTGTATAATTAATTTTCAAGAAAGGTCTATAGACTGAATGCTTCCTAAATTTAATCATCATGTAACCCTTTTCATTATAAAACATATTCAGGACTCATGCTTTCCAAAAGGCATTTTGAAATTCTTAAGCTTAAATCCAGTGGTATTTCCTTATAGGTAGAGTTTGGAGCCTCTATGGAATAAATGGCTTGATCATGATGTATCATAACTTCTTTATTTACCTATATCAGGTGCAGGGACAGAGACTTGGGGGAGAAGTGGTCCCTTTCCAAAACTTTCCCCAAATATGCATCGCTGGATGTTGGTCTTAAGATAAACCATGGTTCTGATAAAGCAGAACACTCCTACCACTTAGCAGGACCTACGCAGGGCTGAAAAGCTTGGAGCCACGTTTTCAGCTACTTCCAATGCGACTGCATCCACTGCATTCCCTGACTGCTCCCCTTGGGAGTAAAGCTTCATCATTTGCGTTTTCATGCCACAATTTGCCCAAGCCTTTCTTCCTGGTTTCTTTACTCTCTCTCTTTCTCTCTCTCTCTCGCCCCTCATGAAATTTGAGAGCAGAGTCCTTGATTGCACTCTTAGCATCCTGCATAATGACTTTTGTATCTTGGATTCCTCTTAAACACTGTTAAATAAATAACAAGAGAAGAAATAAGGCTAAGACACTCATGTCTCAGTAGCACCAATAGGGTCTAAGTCTTACTCAGTTTTGAGACTCAGCTCAAGTGTCAGCTCCCAAAAGACACAGCTCTGATTTTCTTAGGAAGAGCAGAGCTCTGCTATAGTGTCCGTAGAGATCTCTACTGGAGGACTTATCCCAGGGTGTGATGGAGTATTTTATGTGCATTTCCTTCATTAGATCTTATTCTTGTCACCCTGGTGTGGTCCACACTGAACTCACACAGACTACAAGCTTCATGAAGACAGAGGGCATATCTGACTTGCTTGTTATCTGTATCACTAGGACTCAGCATTGACTCTTGCATTTGGTAAGTACTCAAAAAATAAAAAAACATGCTACATGAGTGAATTGAAGATTAAAAATCAAAGGCACAAAAGGATAATAGGTATTGAGGGGAATGTTCCACGCCTCTGCTTGACTTTTATGTTCACTAAAGATTTAGTTTCAAAAACCACAAAAGGGAGAAGCTATAGATATTTCCAACAAGGAAAACTTTAACTCCTCTTATTTAAATAATTTCATTCATTAAATTTAATGTCAAATGAAATTTAAAGTAATAACCCCCAAATTTGGGATTAGCTTAGAGAAAAATATCATAAAGGGTCTTCTAGATTACAGATCTAAACCACTCCACAGTCTGCTCCTTTACCATAGAAGTAGTTCATTAAAATGATTGTCTGGAAAGTGAAAGTGAAGTCGCTCGGTGGTGTCCAACTCTTTGTGACCCCGTGGACTGTAGCCCACCAGGCTCCTCCATCCACGGGATTCTCCAGGCAAAAATACTGGAGTGGGTTGCTATTTCCTTCTCCAGGGGATCTTCCCGACCCAGGGGTCGAACCCAAGTTTCCCGCATTGCAGGCAGACACTTTCACCTCTGAGCCACCAGAGAAGAACAAAATGACTGTCTAGTTTCTTAAAAAACTAAAAAGGAGCTGACATATAACCCAGCAATCCTATTCCTGAGCATATACCTAGAGAAAAATTCAGAAGGACACGTGCACCTCAGTGTTCATTACAGCACTATTTTACAACAATCAGGACATGGAAGCAATCTAAATGACCATCAATAGAGGAATGGATACAGAAAATGTGGCACATATATACAATGGAATATTACTCAGCCACAAAAATGAACAAGACTGTGCCATCTGCAAAGATGTGGAGGATCTAGAGACTGTCATACAGAGTAATTCAGAAAGAGAAGAACAAATCTTTATTAATGCATGTATATGGAATCTAGAAAAATGGTATAGATGAACATATTCACAAAGCAGACATACAGAATAAACATATGGACACCAAGGGGAGACAGGAGCAATGGAAGGAGTTGGGAGATTGGGACTGACATATATATATGTGTGTATATATATATACACACACACACACTACTGATGGTGTTTAATTACTAAGCTGTGTCTGACCTTTTTGTGACCCTCTGGACTATACTGCCCTTTTTGTGACACTCTGGACTATATAGCCCATCAAGCTCCTCTGCCCAGGTAATTTCCCAAGTAAGAATACTGGAGTAGGTTGCTGTTTCCTTCTTCAGGGAATCTTCCCAATCCAGGAATCAAGCTCGTGTCTCCTGCATTGGCAGGATCTTTACCAATGAGCTACCTGGGAAGCTCCACAATATTGGTATTATGTATGAAATAGGTAACTAATGAGAAACTACTGCCTAAAAGGGAAGGAAATCCAAGGAAGAGGGGATATATGTACACGTGTGGCTGATACACTTTGCTGTACAGCAGAAACTAACACAAAATTGTAAAGCAACTATACTCCAACCATGAAAAAAAGACTGTGTAGTTGTAAGGAAATAATTTCCCTATTTCCTAAAGTTCCTTTAGTGACAAAAGAGCTCTTAGGCTAAGTTTTCCCTTGACTGGAAAAGCAAGACTCAGCTGGGAAATTAAACAAAACCACTTCTAAAGGAATTTCTAGTCTGACAATTTCAGACTTCTGTGGAACCATCATAATGATTCCATTTCCCTTAGTATGTTTGCATCAGAAACCTTCTTTGTGAATTTTTATGGCTTATTTTGAGTGACTTGGCTATCTTTTTGGGGACAAGCAAACTGAAGAGACTATAAAGAGAAATGATCAAATTAGAATCTTTTTGAGGATAAAACCACGCAGTCAACATTTGGTTCTCCATTAATTTTCTACTATTTATTTTATTTCTTTTGCTAAAAAATGATTCTCTCTCATATACTTAAATATCTAAAAGGTTTTGACATGGGATAACTACATGTCAGTTATGGTTTAATTGGGTAGATATAGTTCTTAGAACAAGTTAATTAACTTTTCCCTTTTTATATGCATTTCTTTTGGTTGCCGTTACAGCATCTCAGGCAGATAATTAAGCATCCATTCTCTAAGGCACTTTTACAGTCCTTGTTACCATCGATTGCTAACAAGACTTAGCAGAAAATAAATCACCATTTTTTTTAGGCTACCTGAAAACATTATAAAAAATCCTTTGTTATTTTAGAATACAAGAAAATCAATTGCTACAGCAATAATGCTTTTCAGATACAAGCCTGAAGTAAGAGCAAACGTAAAGATGTTACTTGTTTCATTTTGTGACAGTTTAATCTATTTGTTAAAAGAAACTCTGACCTAAAATTATGATTGTTTCCCCACTATTTGCCTCTCCAAATTCACAATTTTAAATACAATACTGGTTTATTTTTGGCCACATATCTAGTCAATTTAACATAAACCATTTCAGTCAGAGCTCAGGGAAAATAACAGAATATACTTGACAGAAATAAAATGCTAGTTGACAGAAATTAAATGCTATTAACATGTTTATTTTGAATATAAGCTGTATTTAACTTAAACAGTGGAGATACAAGTGAAAAAACAGAGATGCACCTTAATTCTTTACGTTCTTTGTTAAATACATTTAGAGAATTAGTTTTCAGGTCTCCCATTTTTAAAGAAGACAGGCTGATTAAGATTAGAATTAGAGTAATCCAACCAGGAATCACTCTGACTCAGACTGTCTTTGTATATGATATAAGAAAACTCTTCTAATGAAAGGAACACTGCTTCCAGGAAACATTTATAAACAATGCAGTCATAAACATGTTTGTTAAACGTTAAGAGTTTTTTATCTCCCTATCTTTCTAGCATCAACTTTTTCTTGAATCATATCTCTGTGCCATTTCTCAGTAAGCCAGGTTCACACCATATGTCTGCCTGCATTGTTTGCCTGCCTCATCAGGGTCTACAAGAACCTACTAATTATTCAGTACACACATGAGCTTCCATCCCTTCCATGATTCTCTCCCACTACCCCTCTCCAAACAAATATTTAGAATCCTATTCCTACAGTTCTAATTCAAGGCAGTTTCTTTACCTTCTTACTTCAGAAATATACCCATTCTCAAATGCAACATTTCCATTTGGACTTCTTTTAAGGACATGATTAAGAATGGATCAATTTTCTACATCTGTTACTCTATCTCTGTTTTGTAAATAAGTTCATTTGTACTATTTTTTAGATTCCACATAAAGGCCTTATCATATGTCATTTATTTTTCTCTGTCTGACTTACTTCACTTGTTCCTGCAAATAATTTCACTCTCTCTTGTGGCTAATATTCCACTGTATATATGCACCACATCATTATTCATTCTGGTTACTGAGAGGGAGGGATAAATTGGGAGATTGGGATTGGCATATACACACTATTATACATAAAATAGATAACTAGTAAGGACCTACGGTGTCACATAGGAAACTCTACTCACTACTCTGCAATGGCCTATATGGGAAAAGAATCTTAAAAAAGAATGGGTATAAAATAAGACCGGAACAGTTACCAGTGCAGCCACAGCACACACACTGGAGTAAGCTGGATATGACGACCGCCCCCATGCGGAACATTAATGCCTATAGCACAGGAGCGCATTAACAAACAAAGGTGGTCCAAGGTACATTCTCAGAAGTGAATGGGTTCTTCTGAGAAAACAAAGGGAAAAAAATCTCTGGGAGGCAGAACCAAAGGCAGCAAGCTCTGCATACAGAGACATTTTCTGTGCACAGAAAAATTTACCAATATATCATCTCTATCTTAATGACATTTATCAGCAATGATTATATTGTACCTAGTAATCATCAGTGTCAGGATTCATACTACATTTTAGATGGGTATATCGAATCTGATGGACAACAAGTGACTTATTCCAGCCAGCAAGCAGTGGAATGAGGATCAGAGCCCATCTGAGAATCTCAAAGACCTCTGTTCATCAGCCCTGGTATCTTTCAGTGACTCTTCCACTGGTTGACAGCAGAATCTGCTAGCAATCTGCGAAAGTCTAGGACACTTCCATTTTTTGAGGACCTTAAAATACATTTTATCGATTCGCTGGAAAAGACCTTGATGCTAGGAAAGACTGAAGACAGGAGGAGAATGGTGCAACAGAGGATGAGATAGTTGGATGGCATCATCAACTCAATGGGCATAAGTTTGAGCAAACTCTGGGAGGTAGCAAAGGACAGGGAAGCCTGGCATGCTGCAGTTCATGGGGTCACAAAGAGCTGGACATGACTTAGTGACTGAACAACAACGTATATTTTTAGCACCTCTAATTCCAGATTTCAAAAAATTATGACACACTTAAGCTTACATTCAGTGTTAATAATTTTGACATAATATAACCTTATTTGTATATATTAAAACCTACATGTACAGCATCCCTGGAATAATAAGTAACTGGGCTAAATGGCCATCTTGACACTGCTCTGTTGATGGACAGAAATATCACCAGGAGCTCCCATCAAACACAAGCGTGCATATCAACTCTACAGGTACCACCTCATACAAAAGTCTCTAGCTCAGGAGCATCTTTATGACCAACAGGTACTTTCTGAGGATCCAATATGGTACTTATTACCTATGCTCCATGTTACCTACACAGTGGCTGAGCTAACTGATATGGGCAGAATATAATTTCTTTTTACCAACATCAGCAACTTCTGAAATAATATCTTAACATGAACATATTTAACAAAGAACAGAAGAAAGCAAGCAAACTGGAAGCAACTAAAGAAAGTGAAAGTCAGAATTGTTTCTATGCTACATCGTTGCATCTCTGGAAGGTCTCCATGAAACATCACTTGAGGCAGTTTTACTAAGGCTCTTAGTTAATGAAACGCACTCCACTCAACAACACACAAAGAATCAAGCAGAAAATGGTGCAACTTGGGGAAGGCAGGAACACAGACTCTTTAAAGAGCAAATAGCCAATCAGAAGTGTTCCATTGTGAAGGAAGTGTTTTTAGAAGGTAATATTCCCATATGCAAAAGGCCACGTTAAAGATAAATTTGTCTATCACTGTGGCAATGGCTACTAGCTACTACTGACTTTTCATAAACATCTAATCAGTTTAAGATTACAGTTTGACCATGAAAGAAGTAGGTTCTCACTCTAAATTCACATTCTGAAATAATTAGTTTTTAAAAAATTTCCCCTTACCTCACTGATGGGTGGAGTTCCTTTTTAGTAATAGGCTTACTAAAAGAAGTTAAGAAGGATTTCTTTAAAAATATCCATGTTTAAATTTTCCAAGCATGCATTTTATCTTCATTAAACTGGAAACTGGGATAATTAAGTCAATGAACGTCTCTAGTGGTAGACTCAGTGTTCTCATCACTGCCCTTCTAAATGGACAAGATTATCATTTTCACTGTATGTTTCAGAGCTTACTGGATCAGCTATTGGCCTGACATTTCCAACCTGCTTCAGTGCTCTTGATGATTTATCATAATGATGCAAGTAAGTTTTTGGAGAATATGCAAAGCTGTGGTAGAGATGGTACTGCCCCTGTCAGAGATGGAAAATAAGTTGAACACTTGTATTAACTCCTATTGGTGTGGCCTCAAGACTTGTATTGGAAAACTTCTGAGATAATGTCCTTTTTCAATGAGAAAGAGCATGTAGTTGATCAGCAACGTCCCCCAAGAGTGCAAGACAGGAGAGATGGGACAGTTGGCATGTGGTCGTCATTCACGATTTTTAATTTTTTTAGGTCACCAAAGTAGGGCATTCAAAATCAAGTTAAAAATGTAAGGCTCCATGAGAGCAACCAAATCTGGATAGCTGATATTTCGCCCTTAAATTCTCAGTTACTAGGCACTGCATGTGCTTGTCCTTTCATTCAGAATACTTTTCACATTTCAATTTTGTCATCATGCTTCATGGTCACACCAAGGGAAAGACTCATAATCTTAAAAATAAATTAAAGTATTATTTATTCAAAACATTTTTCTGCTGAGAAAGACAGCACAAACTTGAGAAGGAATTATCATTAAAAAAACTTATTTATTTAAATATTTAATGATGCATCTTATTCAACATTCAAAGCAAACAAAATATGTAACTTTAGGACATTTTGCCCTAAAACAAAATAACTTACATACCTTAGGTTTCTAGAGATCTTTATTAGTTTCATTATCTAAATGCTATGTGTAAAAACTATGATAAGGAACTTATCGTCCTCTTTGACTAGCCAAATATCAATACTTTTGGCTATGAAATCACAGCTGCAACAATAGACCTTAAGGCAGACTCATATCCATCATTACCTATTTCTGCACCATTCCGTGTGACAGTGAAGTTAGAGTTCTAGAAGCTTGAACTTGTACCTCAGTTTCAGTTCAGTTCTTTTCAGTTGCTCAGCTGTGTCCGACTCTTTGCAACCCCATTGGCTGTGGCATGTCAGGCTTCCCTGTCCATCACGAACTCTCAAACTCATGTCCATAAAGGTGGTGACACCATCCAACCATCTCATCCCCTTCTCCTCCTGCCTTCAGTCTTGCCGAGCATCAGGCTGTTTTCCAATGAGTCAGTTCTTTGCATCAGGTGGCCAAAGTATTGGAGTTTCAGCTTCAGCATCAGTCCTTCCAAATGAATATTCAGGACTGATTTCATTTAGGATTGACTGGTTTCATCTCCTTGCAGTCCAAGGGACTCTTAAGAGTCTTCTCCAACACCACAGTTCAAAAGCACGAATTCTTTGGTGCTCAGCTTTCTTTGTAGTTCAACTCTCACATCCATATATGATTACTGGAAAAACCACAGCTTTGACTAGATGGACCTTTGTCGGCAAAGTAATGTCTCTGCTTTTTAGTATGCTGTCTAGGTTGGTCATAACTTTTCTTCCAAGGAGCAAGTGTCTTTTAATTTCATGGCTGCAGTCACCATCTGCAATGATTTTGAAGCCCCTCAAAATAAAGTCTCTCACTGTTCCCATTGTTTCCGCATCTATTTACCATGAAGTCATGGGACCAGATGCAATAATTTTAGCTTTTTGAATGTTGAGTTTTAAGCCAACTTTTCACTCTCCTCTTTCTCTTTCATGAAGAGGCTCTTTAGTTCCTCTTTGCTTTCTGCCACAAGGGTGGTGTCATCTGCATGTATGAGGTTATTGCTATTTCTCCCAGCAATCTTGATGCTAGCTTGTGTTTCATCCAGCCCAGCGTTTCTCATGATGTGCTCTGCATATAAGTTAAATAAGCAGGGTGACAATATACAGCCTTGACGTACCCCCTTCCTGATTTGGAACCAGTCTTGTTGTTCCATGTCCAGTTCTGTTGCTTCTTGACCTGCATACAGATTTCTCAGGAGGCAGGCCAGGTGGTCTGATATTCCCGTCTCTTTAAGAATTTCCCACAGTTTGTTGTGATCCACACAGTGAAAGCCTTTGGCGTAGTCAATAAAGCAGAAGTAGAACCTCAGTTTACTGACTACATGACTTCATAGCTTTACACTATTCAGTTAATCTGTATCTCAGTTTTCCCCATATACAAAAATGGAACATTGGTACTTATGTCATGGGATTCTTATAAGGATTACATTATGTAAATATGAAGCATACTGCAAGCATCCAACACACTCTTGCTACTAAATGATGAGGAAATGCAATCTAGGTCCCCATGGAGAGCAGATTCACACCCCTAGGCAGGTTCAGAGAGAGAGAGCAGGACTTCTCTTGAGAGCCAAATTCTCTCACAGCCTTTTCAGCTGATATAGGAAAATGAGCTCCACCCCCAGGCAGATGGTGTGTGGTCTTCTCCAAATAGACTGCTTCCCTAAAGATTAAACCTGTAGGGGTTAGAGCCTCCTCCTGCTCCATCCATCACATACACACTCAGACTCTACTTACGAAAAACTCTCATACACTTAAAACTAAGAGATAGCTACATCCTCACTCATAGCTGAATGATATGTATGTTTCACAGCTTATTTAACTCTCAGTATAAGGAGGAAAGCTAGTCATGGGCATTTTAATTTTTTTTAATATTTAAAACCTTTGTATGAATAATTTTTTAAAGAAAGAATGAAGAAAACCTTCAAATTACCTTTAATAAAACATACACTAATTCAAATATAAAAACTCTTTTTTCCAATGGAAAACAAAATCTTTTTTGATTGCTTATTTTCTTGGCTTTGAAATGCATATGAAATTCACAAAATCCTTTGAATGGAGCTAACTGTTCATCAATTTCCATGAACCTGGAACATAGCCACTTTGTACATTCTGATTCCCAATGTTAAATACATCTTTAATCTTTATTACAGCTTGTCAAAACGCCTCATTTTTCTTGCCTTTGAATTGTCAAAATGTAATTCTTTTGACAACTGTCAAGATTTATAATTTGTTTTTTGATCAATCCAAAAGATTTTCCATGTCTACATTATGGAGCTCCTTTTTGAAACTTTTCCATATAAACCATACCCACTGACTCAGAACTCTAAGAATGGTACCCAACAGTTTGTGAAATATTAGCAGATTTTCTCATTAAAATTAAGAATACAACTTGGATGATGACTGTTGTCATAACTATTTATCACTTTTTTTGGAAATTCTGCTGCTGCTGCTAAGTTGCTTCAGTCGTGTCTGACTCTGCGACCCCATAGACAGCTAGTGTTATAAGGCAAGTAACAAAAATAAGAGATCGAGTTTCTTTCAAGGAAAAGCTAAAATGTGAAGTCAAGACAACTGACTGTAACTACAATGAAATAAAGCATTACATGTAAAGTTAACAAAAATGACAACTGACTGAGAAACTGTTTCCCTTAATACGATGATTCAGTAAAATGTCATGTAAAAGATGGACGCACAATAATCAATGGCACTTCCTGCAAAAGTATTACTAGAAGAAAGATCTGATTCCCAATAGTAATAAAAATATAAAATATTAAAAATTACTATAAAGAAATACGCTTTCTTTACATTTAAAAAACTACAAGTCTTTAATAAGACTTTAAAGAAGAGTTGAATAGAATATAGATCCAACCTGTAAATAAAAAGACAGACTATTACAAATCAGCCAATTCTTCCAAAGTTAGCTTAACATTTCAATACAATTTCGATCAAAGGTAAATTATGTCAAAAAATTTAACCCCCCAAATCTAAAAAATGTATAAGAATAACAATATAAATGTTTGAAATGCCAATTATAAGATAAATATTTACAATCCATTAAAGTAGAAAGAGCCAAAGAATTGATGCTTTAGAACTGTGGTGTTGTAGAAGACTCTTGAGAGTCCCTTGGACTGCAAGGAGATGA
Organism: Oreotragus oreotragus; assembly: GCA_006410675.1. Lineage (NCBI taxonomy): Eukaryota > Metazoa > Chordata > Mammalia > Artiodactyla > Bovidae > Oreotragus > Oreotragus oreotragus. The sequence goes on from SJYX01001926.1 coordinate 157,220, forward strand.
AACCAGCCAATCCTAAAGGAAATCAGTTCTGAATATTCTGAATACTGAAAAGACTGATGCTGAAGCTGAAATTCCAATACTTTGGCCACCTGATGAGAAGAACTGACTCATTGGAAAAGACCCTGATGCTGGAAAAGATTGAGGGCCGGAGCAGAAGGGGATGACAAAGGATGAAATTGTTGGATGCCATCACTGCCTCAATGGACATAAGTTTGAGCAAGCTCCAGGAGTTAGTGACGGACAGGGAGGCCTGGCGTGCTGTGGTTCATGGGGTCGCAAAGAGTTGGACATGACTGAGTGACTGAATTGAACTGAACTGAAAGTGTACCCCAATGTTCATTGCAGCACTGTTTATAATAGCCAGGACATGGAAACAACCTAGATGTCCATCAGCGGATGAATGGATAAGAAAGCTGTGGTATATATACACAATGGAGTATTACTCAGCCATTAAAAAGAATACATTTGAATCAGTTCTAATAAGATGGATGAAACTGGAACCAATTATACAGAGTGAAGTAAGCCAGAAAGAAAAACACCAATACAGTATACTAACACATATATATGGAATTTAGAAAGATGGTAATGAGGACCCTG
>SJYX01001927.1:0-23574 GCA_006410675.1 Oreotragus oreotragus
GTCCTGGGTGTTCATTGGAAGGACTGATATTGAAGCTGAGACTCCAATACTTTGGCCACCTGATGCAAACAGCTGACTCATTTGAAAAAACCCTGATGCTGGGAAAGATTGAAGGCAGGAGGAGAAGGGGATGACGGAAGATGAGTTGGTTGGATGGCATCACAGATTCAATGGACATGAGTTTGAGTAAACTCTGGGATTTGGTGATGGACAGGGAGGCCCGGCATGCTGCAGTGCATGGGTCGCAAAGAGTTGGACACAACTGAGCAACTGAACTGAACTGAACTGAACTGACATATATACCATATATATATTTATTATTCAATAGTTAGATATATAAATATATGTGTATGTATACATACATTTATTTAAATTCCATTTCATATTGACTTTTTCTGTATCCAGTCTCTTGTGTCCCACATAAACCCTGAAGTGGGTAACGCTGAAGCTCAGAACTTTCTTCCCAAAGATAATCTACTTCACCAAATATTAATGCGCAAAAAGGAAAAAAGGACTTCCCTGGTGATACAGTGAATAAGAATCTGCATGCCAATGCAGGGGAAACAGAATTGATCCCTGGTCTGGGAAGATTCTACATGCCTCGGAGCGACTAAGTCCATGTGCCACAACTACTGGGCCTGAGTGCCGAGAACTGGTAGTCCACAAGAGAAGTCACCTTAATGGGAAGCCTGCACAACTAAAGAGTGGCCCACACTCTCCACAGCTAGAGAAAGTCCACGCACAGTGACAAAGACTCAGCACAGCCAAAAGTAAAAATAAATACAATTTTAAAAAATTAATGAGCAATATTAAAGAGAAGGCTTATGTTGCATATCCCTCCAAAACAACGTTAAAGATTCTCATTACATATTTCTCTTCTTCACCAAAATTGCTCTTGGGTCACACAACCAGCGAGCTGCTCCTTTTCCACTTCTCCATGAGGTTCTCTGTTGCTTTCTCCGGGTAAAGTTGGCCCCTTCACCTGGACCCACACTGCCCTTCCCCAGCCTGATTTTTCCGTCTGCTGCCTATTTTATCAGGAACCCCTGTGGGAAACTGTATTTTTGTGTTTTTGCTCAGTCGTATCTGACTCTTTGCAACCCCATGGACTGTAGCCTGCCAGGCTCCTCTGTCTGTGGAATTTTCTAGGCAGGAATACCGGAGTAGGTAGCCATTTCCTACTCCAGGGTTCTTCCCAACCCAGGGATCAAACCCGCATCTCTTGTATATCCTGCATTAGTATGCAGATTCTTTACCACTGCAACACCTGGGAAGCTCAGGGGAGTTGTATATTCCTTGTATATCACATATCACTCTTGTATCCTTATGTCCTTGACACCTAACAGAGGGCCTGCTATGTAGTATATGCTCTGTAGGCTATCAAGAGAATGAATAAATGAAAGAACATTATATATGAGTCCATCTTCTTTTATGAAAGGGAAATTGACACAAAAGAATATTAAGGAGGCTGTGAAAAAGTCGATAAGTGACCTCAGGTTCTCCTGCTTCCTTCACCCCCATTCACTGCCAGGACCAAGCACTTCCAGTAGTGGGCTGTCCATTAAAACCTGGAATGATTCTGACTTTACTGTCTGTTCTGAAGATCAACATTACTCCAGAAGCCAAACTTGGGTCATGTAGAGAGTAAGTTTTTTCAATTGCTGCTGCCTTTCTTTCATTCCCTACTGGGAAAAACTAATCAAACACATAAGGAAGCTTAAGAATATTCTGAGGAGATTTGATTGTTCACTGATGGCCAGTTTCAAGAAATGCATGCTGATGAACACAAACCCCATCCCCACCGCCTCTCTGCGTGGGTTCCATCCAGCCTGAGCAGGGACCTCGGCCTCATGGAAAATGGCCCAAGAAATGGCTGCAGGAAACAAGTCCTTGTTTTCTCCATTTATCAAAAAGAAAAAATAAAGAAAAAAAAAAATCCCAATCAGCGAGTAGCTTTGGGATATTTTAGGAAGGCCTTTCCCTTTACCATTCTCATGGAGAAACCATAGCTAGCCTTGACTCTCAGCTTACATGGCAATTCATAGTACCCTTTCTCCTGGGTTAGCAAGGCTGATCCTTTCCTCCTTCATCCTGTTCACTGGTCCATGGACTATTACTGTATCTTCAACATGTATCATAATTACTGCTCTCCAGCTGCTGGATGCATGCCCATACAGACAATGAGTTTCTTAAGGCAGCATCACATGACATCTAGCATACAAGCAGAAGTCAATCAATTTGGTGAAATACATAAATACAAATAGAAAACACAAACAGGTGAATATTCCAGCTCTGATCTAAATACTTTTGTAACTAGATAAGCCAAGGTATATGAGTCTGTACAGTAGATACACTCATCCATCCCCTCATTTACTGCACAAGATGGTTGAGATCACTAAATGAGCCAATAGATACAAAAAGGCTTTCTAAAGGTAAGATGCCATACAATTATAAAGAGACACTGTTGAAGAAAATTGTACTCCATTTAATTTAGGATAGCCTGAAAATCAGTCCAGGAACTGTTTTTTAAATACCATCCAATCCAAGTTTAACAATAAAAGAGGTGAAATGGGAAAAGAGATAAATGGATGCACTCAGAAGTGCAAATAACATTTTTTAGCTGAGAAAAGAAACAAGCAGCAGCATTTGTGGTCTGTTAACCACAGTACAGAGGGAGACACCAAATTCATGACGCGAAAAGAGAGGATGGATAGGAAAAAGATATGACATGATAGAAGATGAGGAGAGGGTAGATACACGAGTTGGAAACACATAAAGATGGGCCTAGCAGGAGGGGACACACTCATGCCTAACACAGACTGAGTAGATTAGGTGGTGATCTCACTTAAGCCCTACAACCTTCCCATGAAGATGGTATTACAACCCCACCCGCAAACAGCAAAATTTAGAAATTTAGAGAGGGTAAGTAAGCAAGGTGAAGCTTGGGATTGTAAGCTCTGAGAGGTCAAGAACATTTCCCTATGCCTGGGGAAATATCTGGCGTATTTCCCCTGAGATATACTTGGAATATATCCAAGTATATATATCCAAGATATACTTGAAAATACCTGACATAAATCCCCTGAGATATACTTCATGGACGAATGAGGGGAATGAAAGGAGCACAGCTGTCAAATGGCAAAGCCAGAATCAAAACAGCAAAATTTAGAAATTTAGAGAGGGTAAGTAAGCAAGGTGAAGCTTGGGATTGTAAGCTCTGAGAGGTCAAGAACATTTCCCTATGCCTGGGGAAATATCTGGCGTATTTCCCCTGAGATATACTTGGAATATATCCAAGTATATATATCCAAGATATACTTGAAAATACCTGACATAAATCCCCTGAGATATACTTCATGGACGAATGAGGGGAATGAAAGGAGCACAGCTGTCAAATGGCAAAGCCAGAATCTCGGCCATAGGCTGATTAGGCTTGAAGCTCTTTCCACTACCCACAATCAAGTTTATATTAAGAGCTAGTAATTTATAAAAGTTACAAGACCAGCAAAATTCAAAAAATGATGTAATTGTCCACATCTGTGAAATAGAATAATTAGCAACCACTGACTGAATAAACACAAATACAAATATTAACACTATGTCTTAAAATCTCCTAACAGGAAAGAACTTCAGTTACTCTGTATGGCAGGGTGGGTACAGGTTAGTAGTGGATGTTCTTCTATTTAGTTCTCATAACTAAATGTGAATGTGTTAATCTGCCTGGCTTAAATGTGAATTAGAGAAGAGTAGTTATCCCAGAGAAGTCTCACTCTAATAACAGCTGCCTATATCCAAAAAAAAACCAGATCTATTGATGCAAATGTACATGAAATAAAATGAATCTATTTAATTATACTCATTAAGTTTTAGCAAATGTAAACACTACCACCATCATCAAGATACAGGATATTGATATCATCCCCAAATTTCCTTTATGATGCTTTTCAGTGAATCTCCTTTCTCTAACTTCCATTCGAGTAAATTACTGATTTGATTTCTGTCATTATAGAAATTCATATAAATATAATTACACTGTATGCAGCGTTTGGCCTTTTGGCGTCTTGCACTCACCATACTAATTCTGAGATGCATCCAAATCATTACAGATATCCATGCTTTAGTTCATTTTAGGATGCTATTCCATTGTAGGAACTTGTCACAATTTGCTTATTCATTCACCTGTTAAAGGACATTAGGGTTGTTTTCAATTTGGGGTTATTGTAAATAAAGCTGTTATGAACATTTGTGTGTATGGACTCTATGTTTTATATGATTCTGTGGACTTATATGATTATATGTTCTCATTTATTTTAAGTAAATATCTAGCCCTGGAATTTCCAGACCAAGGGTGATAATACATTTAACTTTACATGAAATTGATTGTTCTCCAAAGTGTCTATGCCATTTTACCAGACAACAATTTTGTGTGAGAATTCTATATGCTCTGTATTGTTGTCAACACTTAATAGTGTCAGATTTGGGGGAAAATTTTTAGCCGTTGTAGTAGGCACTCTCATTATAGTTTTAATATGCAGTTCCCTGATGATGTTAGGAATCTGTCGTGGATTGAATTGTGTTCCCTAGAAAGATATATTGATGTCCTTACCCCTAAAATTTGTGAACATGACCCTATTCAGTAGTAGGGTCTTTGCAGATGTAATCAAGATAAGATGAAATCACACTGGTTTATAGTGGGTCCTAAATTCAATGGCTGGTGTCCTTAGAAGAAGGTCATGCCAATAGACACGTGCACAAACAGAGGAGAATGCCATGTGAAGAGAGAGGCAGAAATGATGTACCTATAGACCTAAGAACTAAAAGGACTGCCAGCAACCAACAGAAGCTGGGAGAGTCGTGGAACAGATCCTTCCCTAGAGTCTTCACAAGGAGCATAGCTCTAACAGGTCCTTGATTTTACAGACTTCTGGTTGCAGGCTTGTGAAAGAATAATTTATATTGTTTTAACAGAAATAATATCCAGTGTAAGACACTTGGAAAAGCTCTAGGAAACTACTACAGCATCTTCTGATGTACTGATTGGCCCATTGTATGTCTTCTTCTGTGAAGCAAATATTCAAATCTTTTGCCCATTTTTCCATTGAATTGTTTATCTCCTTGTTATTGAGTTGTATACACAATACACATGTACCTCTATACACACATAAAGAATGCCAGGCATAAAATAGGTGTCCCCAGATAACAATATTGTTAGGTTTTTTTCACACTTCATACAAATACACATATTCTGGATACCAACCATTTGTATGGCATATATTCTATGAATATTTTCTCCCAATCTATGGATTGGCTTTTATTTTCTTAAAGGGTCTTTCAAGAGCAAAATATTTTAATTGTGGTGAATTAAAATTTGCCTGTTTTTCTTTTTATATCTTACGCTCTGTGTGTCCTAAAAATATTTACTGTAAGTTTATGAATATTTTTTTCTCCTAGAAGTTTTCCTCCAGAAGTTTTAGAGTTTCAGCCTTTCCATTTGGGGCTATTATCCATTTCAACCAATTTTAATGAGTAGTGTCAGGTGAGGATCAAATACTTTTGTCTCCATATGAATATTCAGTTATTCCGCCACTGTTTGGTAAAATGACAGCCTTTACCTTGATTGAATTGTTTTAGCAATTCTGTTGAAAATAGATTGACCACATATATGCGGATCTATTTCTAGCATCTCTGTTCTGTCACTGAATGATATGCTTACATCAATTCTATTCTGTGTTGATGACTGATCATACAGTCTTGAAATAAAATATTGTAAATCCTCCTATTTTGTTCATCTTCTCCAAGGCTGTTTTGGCTATGATGCCTTTCTCAATTTTTTATCAATTTTAGAACAGTCTTGTCAATTTTGAGGGGAAAAAGCCGGTTGTGATTTTAACTAGGATTGCACTTAATCAATGAGTCAGTTTAGGAAGAATGGACATATTAAAAATATTGATTTTCTAATCTAGAAACACGGTAAATCTCTTCATTTGTTTGAGTATTCTAAATGTTCTCTCAGCAACGTTTTGCAGCTTTCTCTGCATAAGCCTGGAAGGTTTATAGTTAAACTTATTTCTATGGTATTAAAAATCATGTCCTTGTTTATTGCCAATATATGGAAATACAATTAGTTTCTGTATATTAAGTTTTTATCCTGCAATCTTGCTAAACTAACCTCTTAGTTATAGTAGTTTTTTGCAGATTGCTTTGCAGATTTTATACATCTGTGGACATTAACGGTTTTACTTCTTTTTTCCAGTCTCTTGTCTTTGATTTTTCTTACTAGCTAGCACTTTTTAACTAACTAGCACTTTCAGTTCAGTGTTGAATAGTAGTGATGAAAGCAATTCTGATTTAGGGCATATGTCCAGCCTTTCATTATTAAGTAAGATATTAGTTGTGGTTTTTCATAAATGCCCTTTATTAGCTTGAGTATGTTCTCTTCTCTTGCTAGTTTGCTGGGAGGTTTTATATGAATGGATGTTGACATTTGTTTAATGTTTCTTTTCTATATATAGAGATGATTATATGGTTTTCTTCTTTATTCTAATTCTGTTTGTACCATGAATTTCATTGACTAACTTTCAAATGATAAACCAATTTTGTGTTGTGGAGATAAACCCCACTGAACCATATGGTATAATTACTGTTTTTTATGATTTGGCATCAGTATAAGGTTGGGCTCCTCTAAATTCAGGAAGATTTTGTGTGGGAGTGGTATTATCTTCCTTAAAAGTTAGATAGAATTTTCTAGTGAGGTTATCTGAGTCTGGGGTTTTCTCTGGAAGAAAGTTTATTATATATTCAATTTCTGTAATATATATTGGGCTATGCAAGTTTCCATTTCTTCTTCTATAAATTATGCTAATTTTTATATTACAAGGATTTTGCCTATGCGTCAACATTTTTGAGTCTGTTGACATAAAGCTATCCATAATATTGCTTTATTAACACTTTCATATATATAACATCTATAGTGGTGCTTCTTCTTTGTTGATTAGCAAGGAATTTGAGTTTCTCCTCTTTTCTCTTAATTAGTCTAATTAGATGTTTATTAAAGTCATACTTTTTGACATTTAGTTGATTTACAATATTAAATTATTTTCAGGTATATAGCATAGCAATGCAATGCTTTTACATGTTATACTCCATTTAAAGTTATTACAAAGTAATGGTTATATTTATTTCCCTGTACTGTACAATATATACTTTTTTTTGCTTAAAAAAAAAAACAACAACACAGTAATCCAAAGAGTAAGGTACTGGCATAAAACAGACACACAGATCAATGGGACAGAATAGAGAGCCCAGAAACATACTTGCATACTTATGGTCGATTAATCTATGTCAAAGGAGGCAAGGATATATAACTGAGAAAAGACAGACTCTTCAATAACCAGTAATAAGAAAACTGGAGAGCTACACATAAAAGAAAGAAACTAGAACATTCTCTAACACCATATACAAAAATAAACTCTAGATTTTTTTAATGTCATTTATTATTTCTTCTTGATCCATGAATTATTTAGGACATTCTACAATTAAAGATTGGTTTTAATCTAATTCTGTTGTGATTAGAAGATACAGAAACTCATTTTACGGCTCAGAATATTGTTTGTATTATTGTTAATATTGTTTATCTTGGTGAATGTCCATGAGCACCTGGAAAGAACACGTGTTCTATTGTCATTGGGTATAGAGTTTTAGAAAATGCCAATTATTTCAAATTAGTTATTAGTGTTCATCAAAACTTCTATATTGTTACTGACTTTGTGTGTATGTTTGTATTTGTTTTATCAGTTACTAAGAGAGAAGCACTGTAATTTTCAAATTCAACTGCCATCCTGTTAATTATTCCTCTCAGTTTTCATTCATTTTTTGCTTCATATATTTTGAAGTTCTGTTATTAGATACCTAAACATTTAGGATTGTTGTATATTCTTGATCCTTTTATCATTATGAAGTCAAAGCCTTTGTGTGGATCACAATAAACTGTGGAAAATTCTGAGAGAGATGGGAATACCAGACCAGCTGACCTGCCTCTTGAGAAATCTGTATGCGGGTCAGGAAGCAACAGTTAGAACTGGACATGCAACAACAGACTGGTTCCAAATAGGAAAAGGAGTACGTCAAGGCTGTATATTGTCACCCTGCTTATTTAACTTCTATGCAGAGTATATCATGAGAAACACTGGACTGGAAGAAACACAAGCTGGAATCAAGATTGCCGGGAGAAAGATCAATAACCTCAGATATGCAGATGACACCACCCTTATGGCAGAAAGCGAAGAGGAGCTAAAAAGCCTCTTGATGAAAGTGAAAGAGGAGAGTGAAAAAGTTGGCTTAAAGCTCAACATTCAGCAAACGAAGATCATGGCATCCGGTCCTATCACTTCATGGGAAATAGATGGGGAAACAGTGGAAACAGACTTTATTTTTGGGGGCTCCAAAATCACTGCAGATGGTGACTGCAGCCATGAAATTAAAAGACGCTTACTACTTGGAAGAAAAGTTATGATCAACCTAGACAGCATATTGAAAAGCAGAGACATTACTTTGCCGACTAAGGTCCGCCTAGTCAAGGCTATTGTTTTTCCAATAGTCATGTATGAATGTGAGAGTTGGACTGTGAAGAAGGCTGAGCGCCGAACAATTGATGCTTTTGAACTGTGGTGTTGGAGAAGACTCTTGAGAGTCCCTTGGACTGCAAGGAGATCCAAACAGTCCATTCTGAAGGAGATCAGCCCTGGGATTTCTTTGGAAGGAATGATGTAAAGCTGAAACTCCAGTACTTTGGCCACCTCATGTGAAGAGTTTGACTCATTGGAAAAGACTTTGATGCTGGGAGGGATTGGGGGCAGGAGGAGAAGGGGACAACAGAGGATGAGATGGTTGGATGTCATCACTGACTCAATGGACGTGAGTCTGAGTGAACCCCAGGAGCTGGTGATGGACAGGGAGGCCTGGAGTGCTGCAATTCATGGGGTCACAAAGAGTCGGACATGCCTGAGTGACTGAACTGAATTGAATATTTCTTGTCCTAAAGCCTACTTGTCTAATATTAAGATAGCTTTTCTACTTTTGTTATGACCTATGTAGTCCAATCTTTTACTTTTAAGCTATTTGTGTTTCTATATTGAAAATAGGTTTCTTATAGATGGCCTGCAGCTAGGTTTTGTTTTTAACCCACTGTGATATTCTCTGCCTTTTCACATGCATATTTATACTGGTTATATTTAACGTAGTTATCAACATGATGGGATTTTAATCTATTGTCATGCTATTGGTTCTTCATCCATTCTTTGTCCTACTTTTTTCTCCTTTCCCCTGTTGGTTAAGCAACTTTGCATTTTATCTCTGCTATTGCCATTCTAAAGGAGATTAGCCTTGGGTGTTCTTTGGAAGGAATGATGCTGAAGCTGAAACTCCAGTACTTTGGCCACCTCATGCGAAGAGTTGACTCATTGGAAAAGACTCTGATGCTGGGAGGGATTGGGGGCAGGAAGAGAAGGGGATGACCAAGAATGAGATGGCTGGATGGCATCACCAACTCGATGGACGTGAGTTTGAGTGAATCCGGGAGTTGGTGATGGACAGGGAGGCCTGGCGTGCTGTGATTCATGGGGTCGCAGAGTCGGACATGACTGAGCGACTGAACTGAACTGATTGCATTATTAGTAATATTTTTCAGTATTTATTTGGTGACATATTTATTGATTCATTTTTGGTGATGCTCTAGGTTTACAATATATGTCTTTAACTCATTATAGTCTAACTTCAGATAATAGTACACCATTTCACATATAATCTAAGAATATTAGAACAGTATACTTCCATTTCCCCCTTCTAACTGTTGTAATATTGTTGTTATACGTTTTAGTTTTATATATGTTGCAAACGTGAAAAAACCTTGTTCTTTTAGCTTTATAGTTTTCTTATCTTTTTAATGAAAAAATCATACTCGCCCCTTCCTCTTTTTTTTTTTTTTAAATTTTTATTTTTACTTTATTTTACTTTACAGTACTGTATTGGTTTTGGCATACACTGACATGAATCCGTCATGGGTGTAAATGAACTCCCAAACATGAACCCCCCACCTCCCACCTCCCACCCCACATCATCCCTCTGGGTCATCCCCACACACCAGCCCCAAGCATCCTGCATCCTGCATCGAACATAGACTGGCGATTCTATTTTGCCCTTTTGTAGTTCTTTTTCTTGAGGATGGTTTTGATCCCTGCCTCCTGTCCAATGTAATTGGTATACCTTAGGCAAAGACCAATGATTGCTGACTCTTCTGACAGGATGGGAATTTTTTTGCCAAGGGGGAGGAAGATGGAAGGAGCCTGTGGGAATAACATGGGACTAGGAGATGCCAGGGGTACAAATCCTTATTTTCAGCCTTTTCAGTTAAATATTGTTGTTGTTATTCAGTCTCTAAGTTGTGTCTGACCCTGTGACCCCATGGACTGCAACACGCTAGGCTTCCCTGTCCCTCAGTATTCCCTAGAGTTTGCTCAGATTTCTGTCCATTGAGTCACTGATGCTATCTAACCATCTAATCCTCTGTGGCCCTTTCTCCTATTGCCTTCAGTCTTTCCCAGCATCAGGGTCTTTTCCAGTGAGTCAAGTATTCACATCAGGAGGCCAAAGTTTTGGAGCTTCAGCTTCAGCATCAATCCTTCCAATGAATATTGAAGGTTGCTTTCCTTAGGATTATATTCTATGCAGCCAAAAATGGAGAAGCTCTATACAGTCAACAAAAACAAAACCAGGAGCTGACTGTGGCTCAGATCATGAACTCCTTATTACCAAATTCAGACTTAAATTGAAGAAAGTAGGGAAAACCGCTAGACCATTCAGGTATGACCTAAATCAAATCCCTTATGATTATACAGTGGAAGTGAGAAATAGATTTAAGGGCCTAGATCTGATACATAGAGTGCCTGATGAACTATGGAGTGAGGTTCCTGACATTGTACAGGAGACAGGGATCAAGACCATTCCCATGGAAAAGAAATGCAAAAAAGCAAAATGGCTGNAATCAGAATTAAAGACCAGAAGAGCCCCTGCCTGCATTCAGTTTCCCTTCTGATAGGAAAAAATATGGGAATAAATAAATAAAGAAGATACTTTAGATAATGAAAAATTTTATGGAGGAAAGAAAAGAGTGATGTGATCAGAGAGTGACTGAGGAGAGTACTTCTACACGAGTCATCAGGCAAGTCCTCTCTGAGAAGCGAACAACTGAGTTAAGACCTGAACAAGAAGGAGCCAAGACTAGAGAAAGAGAGTGGAAAAGAATGTAGAGGTCTCAGCAACTGCAAAAGCTCTGAGATGAGAATGAGCACATTTATCACAGAGACTATAATGTCAATGTGACAGGAGCAAAATGGAAGAAGGGATCAGTGGCACGAGATAAACTTGGAGAGACAGGGAGGTGGGGATAAATTCACATGAACCTTACAGCCAAAGCTAAGGGTTATTTTAAGTATTATGAAAAGCTGTCAGAGAAGTCTTAACTGTTTGTTTTTATAAGCAGGGGAATGGTGATAAAATTTGATTTCTGGTTTTTCAAAATCATTCCATTTCTTTTAAAAAATTCTTAAGTGCTATAATTTTAAAATTTGACTGATAAATTTAAATTGAAAATTATATTGAGTAGATACATATACCATGCATTTGAAAAACAAAAATAAACCTTTTCCTAAATGCCTGAATCTCAAAATCATGTTGGGAAGCCAGACACCAGCCAAGTCACCATGACTGTGTCCCCATTACCGAGCAGAGAAGAGGAAAATCTTCAGTGGGTTCAAAATAGATGTAAACTCTGAAAGCTTTCTACCCAGAGACAGTTTTCCCCCACACCCTCACTCTCTAGTTTGTCTGTGGGAACTGTGCACTACCTCTCATCAAGAAGAGAGGTCTGATATATTGTAGAACACAAAGAATATAGCTAGTGTTTTACAGTAACTATAATGGAATATAATCTTTAAATATTGTGAATCACTATATTGTACTTCAATAAAGTACATAATATAGTACAACAACTATTCTTCAATAATAAAAAAAAAGAAAGTGATCAAAGAGATGGGTCCAACATAATGACCAATTCAGCCAAGGATCATGAGGGGATGTTGCAAACACTGGGGGAATAGGAAATTCACACTGTCTCAAAGTATCATTCCACAGACTAAACAAATTACAAAGGGGAAAAAAATGTACCTTTACAAGGAAGAGATCTGGTGGTCACAGCCTACCCAAAAGCTCACATTTACCATCTCCAAGTAGGAGACAAACTGACAGTCTGGGTCTCTGATGTGATACAATAGAAAGTATACACCGTCTACATGCTATTCTGGCCAAAATGTTTCGTGATTTTTCACCTGACAGTTCTGATTTCTCCATACTACTTACTGAAGGCTAATCCTGAGATAGAAAAATGATGTTTTAAGCTATAAAAAAATTACAACTAATTAAATGGATGTTAGCTTGAGGAATGGGCAGAACTAGATAATTCTTTGGAGGTCGTGGTGGGAAACCATGGCTTTAAACAAAGTGACCTACTACAAGAACTGAAATTGGAATCATAGGGACTCTGAACCTCTGGAGTTCTCATCGTCAAAGAGCTTTTCTCATGGCTCAGTTGGGAAAGAATCCACCTGCAATGTAGGAGACAGGTTTGATCCCTGGGTTGGGAGGGTCCCCTGGAGAAGGGAGCAGCTACCCCTCTGCAGTATTCTGGCCTGGAGAATTCGATGGACTATACAGTCCATGGGGTCACCAAGAGTTGGACACAACTGAGTGACTTTCACTTTCATATATATATATATTTACCCACAGTACATATATTGCTGTTGTTCAGTTGCTAAGTCATGTTCGACTCTTTGCGACCCCATGGACTGCAGCACACCAGGCTTCTCTGTGCATCACTATCTCCCTGAGTTTGTTCAAACTCATGTACATTGAGTCAGTGATGCCATACAACCATCTCATCCTCTGTCATCCCCTTCTCCTCTTGCCCTCAATTTTTCCCAGCATCAGGATATTTTCCAGTGAGTCAGCTCTTCCCATCAGGTGGCCAAAGTATTGGAGCTTTAGCTTCAACATCAGTCCTTCCAATGAATATTCAGGTTGATTTCTTTAGGATGGAATGGTTGGATCTCCTTGCAGTCCAAGGGACTCTCAAGAGTCTTCTCCAGCACCACAGTTCAAAAGCATCAATTCTTCAGTGCTTAGCCTTCTTTATGGTCCAACTCTCACATCCATATTTGACTACTGGAAAAACCATAGCTTTGACTAGACAGAGCTTTGTTGGCAAAGTGAAGTCTTTGCTTTTTAATACACTGTCCAAGTTTGTCACAGTTATTCTTCCAAAGAGCAAGCTTCTTTTAATTTCATGGTTGCAGTTACTGTCCTCATAGATTTTGGAGCCCAAGAAAGTGAAATCTGACACTGTTTCTACATTTTTTCCCCATCTATTTGCCATGAAGTGATAGGACTGGATGCCATGATCTTAGTTTTTTGAATGTTGAGTTTTAAGCCAGTTTTTTCACTCTCCTCTTTCACCTTCATCAAGATATGAATATATATATACACACACACACACGCATAAAAATATATATATATTCATTGTTTAAAAAAAACAAAAAGTTTGAAAACTGCAAAGTATAAAAAGGAAAAAATCCATGTTTTGAAAGGTATAAAAATTTCCTCATATTTTGAAAAATAGAAATATGAAAAGTTACCATATCCCCACTACCATCCACTTTTAACCTTCTGCACTCTTGCCCATCTTTTGTTCTAGGCATATTTTATAAATGTTTCACACCATATTTACATTTTTGCTACCTAATTATTTTTAATTGACTTAAAACACAACCTCGTGCTATAAGATTATTGTTACAGCTGAATAATTTTCTATCATATAGTTATAACGATTCTCTATGATCAGAATTAAAACAAGGTGCTGTATTAAGGGTACTTCCACATAAGCAATTTGAAGAATCCAGTACTATAGCCAATGGCATGAAATATGATGAAAGAACTCTCATACTTCACCAGGGTATGAAGCATATCTATTAAAAGGCTGTATTTGAAGACACTTATTTTATGCCCATTGTTCTGTTAAGGGCTTTACACATGCTCGATCTTTTTAAACCTAAAAAAAAAAAAAAAAAAAAAAACTATGAAGTGAGGACATTTTCATTTTACAGAGGGAGAACGTGAGTCTCTAGAAAATAATCAGTTTGCCTAAATCATACAGCTGTGTAAATAGCAGATGAGATTTAAACACAGGTCAGTATGATTTTTACCAGATTGTACATAATATAGGACAGCTATCAAGATGAGTCTTTAGATCTAGTTAAAAGAAAAGAGAAATAGTACCAGAAGATGTTTTTGTGCTGATTAAATTTGACAAATTTTTTTATTAAAAATAACAGATCATTTGGTCCTTTGAAGATTTGGATCTTTACACTCCTGAGATAGATTTATGATCCAAACATCTTAATGGCACAGTTTTTATTATTATGTCAAGATATAAATTCTGAGGGGTTTAAATAGACAACAGGTCTGAGAGGAAACCAACTAACTTTTAAGATACTTTCAATATTCCAGGAGTTTGAAAAATATTAACTCACAAATTCTACAAAGCAATTATAATTAAACCTATTTTGCAAATAAGAAAACATTTTCAATGTTAATTTCATTTATATCTCCTATAATGTAGGCTTTTTACTACCTTGGAGGTTATTAGTCTCACTGGTAGTCAAATATTAGTAGTATTTAGGTTAATTATTTATCTTTATGAGTAGATTATTTTTCTTCTGATTAGAATGTAAGGAGCTAGAAGGTAGAGAGTGCATTTTAAAATCAGAGAATAAAATCTGAATCACTAAGTTCTAATCAACCTCATTATACTGGTCTCATATTTTACAGATGAAGAACATGAAAAGAGAGGCTAGATGACCTGGCCAAAGACACACAGCTTTATAAATCTTATTGCAGAGTTAGACATTCAAACCTGTGGCTTAAATCTTGACCCAGTCTTCCCTGTTATATATCACTGTTTTATGATTTCCCATATCATCCTGAGTGCCTAGGTCTGTGCAGACACACTCAATCAATACACGCTTGCAGAATCAAACTGGCTAATTTCCCTAGAGATTATGGTACCATTTATGCTAAGAGCATGTCATAACCTGATTTCTCAATTAGTACTCAGATCTTCTAGGACCACTTAGCTGCCTCTCATCTAACATTAGTAAGTTGGCAAAGTTTTCTGTTTTTCTTTTTTTAAAAAAAGAATAGGAAAAGAGTTAGGGATAGCAGGTATTATCTTGGGTGCTTTTTAATCTTCCTTGGTAAGAAGGTCATGCTTTGGAGCTATACGCATTGAATGCCTAATGTCACATTGCTATTCAATATCGGCAGCTACAGCTTTCTTAATGACAGTGGTAATTGGGTGTATGTAACTAGGAGTCATTACAATAAATAGATTGATTTTAGTTTGCAGCTTCACCACCACCATCTGCAAAGAGTTTAGAAACAATGTAGGGGGAGGGGTAGCTCCCCGGACGATCAAATAAAACCAGTTAGCATGAATGGTTGGAAAAGACCAGTTTTCCATAAGTTGATCTGTGCACCATCTAAATGTTCTAGCAGCCACATCTACAACTTTTTAATTTCCCCTGCAAACTTTTCGGTAAGGCTAATATTCACTGTTCAGAAGGTATTTTACTTTTTAAATATTCATTTGTTTAATGTCAATATGTCAGACACTTGTACTAATATAGACACTATTAATAGCTAGTATTAATAAAACTAATAGCTACTATTAATAATAGCTATTTATAAGGGTTTATGTGCCAGTCACTGTGCTCTGTGCTTTCCCTGTTTTCTTTTAATTGAATCCTCAACACAATTCTATTGACACTGATTATCCCTAATTTATAAATGAGGAGGTGGAGGCTTACTGAAACTTGCTTGCCAAAGGTCACCCAGGAAGATATAATAAAAGCTAACATGTTTTGCTTGACACCATTTAATTCTTTTAATAACTCTATGAAATAGGTTTATTATTATTATACCCATTTACAGATGATAAAACTGAGCCCCGGATTATGTAGGTTTATGAAGCTAGTAAGAGGCAGAATGAGGCTTCAAACTCAAACGGTCTGCCACTAGAATCTGGCTTCTTCCAACACCACACCATGCTACTTCTTCAAACTAGTGATTCTGGGTTTAGACATAGTTTTGTCTGATAGCAAAGCCCCTACCTTAACCAGCATAGGGCATGACTTGAATCTGGAGAAAGTGTGATAGATCAAATACCATTACTAGTTTTTTTCAATACCTAATGTGATGGCAACCCACTGCAGTATTCTTGCCTGGAGAATCCCATGGACAGAGGAATCTGGCAGGCTACTGTCCATGGGGTCGCAAGGGTAGGACATGACTTAGTGGCTAAACCACCACCATCCATGTTCCACAATGGCATTGAAAAAAAAAAAACATGAAATACTAAAGGATAAATCTAACGAAATACAGTAAAATTTTAGCAGCAGATTATATGCTGCTATCATAAAAATAATTAATGAGATAATTTAGAAAAGACTTAAGCAAATGGAAAGATAAACTATGTTAGTGAGTGGGAAAACTCAGCATTACTAACATAACAATTATCCCCAAATTGATCTGTAGATTCAATGCAATTTCAATCAAAATCCTACAAGGCACTTTAAAAAAGAAATTTACAGGCTAATTATAAAAATTACATGAAAATATAAAGATCTAAAATGGCTATAACTGTTTTGAGGAAAAAAGAACAAAATTGTAGATCTTACAACTATCTGATTTTAAGACTTACTGTAAAACTACATTAATCATAGGAGGGTGGTATTGCTATAAGGATAGACAAATACATCAATGGTACAGAGTAGAGAGTCCAACAATAGGCTTGCACATATGTAGTCAATTGATTTTTTGACAAGGTGCAATGATAATTTAATGGATAAAGGATATTCTTTTCAGCAAATAATGTTTAAACAATTAGATGTCCACATGCAAAGGAAAAAAACTCACTCCATATACAAAAATTAATTCAAAATGAATCACAAGCCTAAACTAAAAATCTAGACTTGTAAAATTTCTAGGAAAAAACACAGGAGAAAATCTTTGTAATCTTGTGTTAAGGAAACAAAATGCTTATACAGCATAGAAAAAAGCATAAACCATAAAAGAAAAAAATTGATTTTATTGAACTTCATCAAAATTAAAACTTCAGCTCTTCAAAAAAAATTCTTAGGATTATAAAAGAACCACAGAGTGGCAGAAAATATTTGCAAAACACATATCTGTTAAAAGACTTTATCTGGAATATGTAAAGACTTCTTACAACTCACCAAAAAAAGAAGAGGACAACACAATTTTAAATATGTGAAGAGATTTAAATAGACACTTTATCAAAGAAGAGAGGTGAATGGCAGATAAGCATATGAAAAGATTCTCAACATCATCTGTCACTAGGCAATTAAAAATTAAACCATAATTAGATACCACAAGAACACCTTTTAGAATCGCTATGTTAACAACAACAACAAAATAAACAGATAGTAATACCCAGTGATGGAGAGAATACAGTGAACGTATTAATATATTACTGGTGGTAAGAAAATGTTACAGTCACTTTGGGACACAGTTTAGCAGTTTCTTATAAAAGTAAATATATACTTACCTGGTGATGTGATGCAGCTGTCCTTCTCCTAGGTATTTACCCAAAGGAAATGAAAACATATGTTCACACAAAGACTTGTTCTCAAATATTTTTAGTTGCTTTATTCACAGAAGTCCCAAACTGAAAACAACACAAGTGTCCATAACTTGAGGCATGAGTAAAAAAATTAGGGACTTTCCTGGTGATCCAGTGATTGAGAATCTGCCTCACAAAGCAGCACACGGGGGTTCAATCCCTGGTTGGGGAACCAAGATCCCACATGCCAGGGGGCACAATCTGCAATTACTGAGCCCACAACTCTGGAGCCCGGGCGCCATAACTAGAGAGAAGCTCACACACTGCAGTGAAGATCCTGCATGCCACAATTAACCCAACACAGCCAAAAATAAATAAGTAAATATTAAAAAAATAATAACAAAACTACGGGCTTCCCTGGTGGCTCAGTGGTAAAGAATCTGTTTGCCACTACTGGAGATAGGGTTTGATCCCTGATCCAGGAAGATCCCACATGCCATGGAGCAGCCAAGCCTGGCAACACAACGATTGTACTGTGGTCTGGTGCCTGGGAACCAAGTATTAAGCCCACTTGCGTCAGCTACTGAAGCCCACGTGCCCTAGATCCTATGGTCCACAGCAAGAGAAGCCCCTGCAATAAAAAGCCCACACACCGCAATAAAGAGTAGCCCCTACTTGCCACAGCTAGAGAGAGCCCAGGGCAGCGATGAAGACCCAGCACAGCCACAAATAAATCAAATTATTAAATATCATGAAAGTGAAGTGAAGTCACTCAGTCGTGTCCGACTCTTTGTGACCCCATGGACTGTAGCCTACCAGGCACTTCTGTCCATGGGATTTTCCAGGCAATAGTACTGGAGTGGATTGCCATTTCCTTCTCCAGGGGATCTTCCCAACCAGGGATCGAACCCAGGTCTCCCGCATTGGAGGCAGATGCTTTAACCATTGCATTCTTTAAAAAATTAATAAAAGTAAAAATTTAAGTTACATTCATACAAGGAAATACCAGTCATCAACAAAAAGGAGCAAGCTACCTTATAAAAAGGAGTGGACCACTGCAACGTGCAGCAACATAGATCATTTTAAAAGTATGATGCCAAGGCAAAAAATGTCTGACATGAAGGGCTACCTACTGTATGAGTCCTTTATACCATAATCTACTAAAGGCAAACTACAGGGAGAGAAACTGGACCAGCAGTTGCCAGGGACTGGAGGTAAGACGGAGTACCGGCCAGAAAGGAGTATAAGGGAGCTTTCTGAGGAGATGAGAATATTCTGTGTGCTGATTTTGGTGCCAGCTGCATGTCCATACCTAGTTATTATAACTCTTCAAGCTTTACATCTAATAAGGCAAATTGCTTTCTGTAGGTTATACTCCAGTAAAGCTGACTGAAAACTTAACAAAACAGAATCATCTGTAGAGCCTGTTGAAATATTGCTGTGCCTCACCTGGGGAGGTTCTGATTCTGCTGAGGTCTGGGAAGTGGGAGGGGGCAGACTGCATTTCTAACAAATTGCCAGGTGAATCGAAGGTTGCCGGTTGGAGAACCTACTTGGAGAACCACCATCTGAACTGATATCAGGGGGAGGAGGTTCTGTACTCAGTCCCTGGAAAAGGCTCTCTTGTTGTGGGCTATTTGCCCTTAAAACACATCAGTCCCCAACGCTTGTCGTATGGGTCTTCTCCATTCAGCCAATGATGGCCACTCATGGGTTCTGCCTTGGCTCCTTGAGGCTTTAGACCCATTACCTTGGGAGGGGAACAGGTTTCCCCACTATGCTAGTAAAAGGGAGTCCTGCAGATAACAGCATCAGAGGATATGGGGTCCTTATAGGCCCACCTCTAAGAGCCATGGCTAGGGGGAGTGCCATAGTCTCTTTGCTACTGGACCCCATGGTCTAGTGGACCCCTCGTCAAATGGAAACAGCTCATCAGAGAACTTGTCTCTCTGGCTCCTTCCATGATTCCCTGCATCTCCCCATCCATGCCTCTCTGCCCTATTTCCCTTTCCTATTTTCTTCTCTAAGGAGAGCATCTCTTTCTTACTATGGATGGACCTTGGCATTAGGCAGACCTAGTTTGAATGCCAATTTGGCCACTGATTGTGTGTAATTTGGAACAACTTGCTTCATCTTCTCTGAGCCTGATTTTCTTAATTGAAAGAATGATAAATGTTACCCGATAAGTATACATGTGTATGTTAAAAGTATGTATGAACAGGTGTCGATTGGGATTCTTCATTGTACCTTAGAAGTGGCAGCTAGGACCCAGGGCTGAGACAACAGAGTCTCTATCTAAAAGTCACCATCAATAAATGAGGCTAGGGGCTTCCCTAGTGGTCCAGTGGTTAAGAATCCTCCTTATAACACAGAAAACACTGGTTCAGTCCCTAGTCCCGGAAGGCTGCACTTGCCATGAGCATTTAAGCCTGCTTGCTGCAACCACTGAAGCCTGTTCACCGAGAGCCCTGTTGCACAAGAGAAACCACCGCCATGAGAAGCCCGCAAAGTGCAACTAGAGAAAGCCTGCTTGGAGCAACTAGAGAATAGCCCCTGCTCATCACAACTAGAGAAAGCCTGCTTGGAGCAACAAAGACCCAGTGCAGTCAAAATAATAAAAACAATAAACTAAAAAATAAATATTTTTTTAAAAAAACAAATGTGGCCTGTCACCTCCCTTGGAACTTATTACGGAGCAACAAAACTGACTGTGCTGCTTCTCCCTCGCTCAAACTATGACTATTTTCCATTCTGCTTCATTTATACCAAAGCAAGACAAAAACCTGGGGAAGGCAATGGCACCCCACCCCAGTACTCTTGCCTGGAAAATCCCATGGACGGAGGAGCCTGGTGGGCTGCAGTCCATGGGGTCGCTAACAGTCGGACAGACTGAGCGACTTCACTTTCACTTTTCTCTTTCATGCATTGGAGAAGGAAATGGCAACCCACTCCAGTGTTCTTGCCTGGAGAATCCCAGGGATGGGGGAGCCTGGTGGGCTGCCGTCTATGGGGTCACACAGAGTCGGACACGACTGAAGTGACTTAGCAGCAGCAGCAAGACAAAAACCCCAGAGGAGATGCTGAGGAAGAGGCACTGGAGGACTTGGGGGGGCAGACAACTTGGGGCAGAGGCTTGTCCTTCACTGCCTGCCTACCACCTGGCTTCCCCCAAGGCAAGGGACACGACACGAAGATCCCTCACAGGCTGCAGGGGAGAAGACCGGCAATCTCTGGTTAGATAGCCACCTATACAGCAGAGTGGCTGAGCTGCTTCTGTGCCCACGTGAGAAGGGAGACAAGAGAACTGGGGAAAACTGATGGGGAGAAAGAGGCAGTGGCTCTGAATCACCCCTGACTTCCCTGCTCAGATGCGGCATGGATGAGGGATGTCCTGGGGGTCAAAGGTCCTGGAAATTGGTAGGCTTGAGCTGACTTGATTACCAGGAGGCAAGTGGTCCCGAAAGCAAGAGGCTTTGATGTGAGCTGGTACAGTGTGCAGTGACAGAGGTCAAACAGCGCTGTGTGTCGACTGCACTGGGGCCTCTCCAGAACCCCATATACACCCAGCATTTGGTTATGTGTTTTCCAGAAGGTGATGAGGGATATTGAGTCCCCACGGAATCAGCTAAAAGCACCAGCAGGGAAGGACAATTATCAGGCGCTGGTAAGAAAGTTATGTTTGCCCCACTGGCTCCAAACATCAGAGGAGATAAACACTGTAAAGGAAAAGGGAGAAGAATCCCAGAACTAACCCCAAGCCTCTTTTCCCACNAGCACCAGCAGGGAAGGACAATTATCAGGCGCTGGTAAGAAAGTTATGTTTGCCCCACTGGCTCCAAACATCAGAGGAGATAAACACTGTAAAGGAAAAGGGAGAAGAATCCCAGAACTAACCCCAAGCCTCTTTTCCCACCATGACCCCTGAGCCACAATTCCGGCCAGCACAGCGGAGGGCAGACATGAAATCCAGTATGAGACTGGCGTTGTGTGTTGGATGAACATTTAATACCAGAGAATGATTGGAAGATTATGGATTCTCTCCAATATAAGGAATGAGAAAAGGAGGTTTTATGAGCCCGCTGCAAGCAGTGCATAAAGAAAAAAAAATCTGTTTTATATCTCACCAAGTTTGGGTTCTTCAATAAGCCAGTTGTATATCTATATGAAGCACCTGGTACACTACACGATGCACCTAGTCACACATATGTGTATGCATGTATTTATAGTCTGGTAGATGAGCTGTTAGGAAGAATGAATATAACAAGAGTAATTGTAAAGAGAAATACGGCATTTTTATATTACATAGTCCTGATCTGCATTCTTATGCACTTGCCCACATTCAGTAAATCCTTTTTATACAAAGTCCTCTGAGAAATACAGAGATTCATTAGGTAAATCTCCACCTTCAAGTAGCTTATAGCCTATTAGAGGTTATTAAAACATGAACACATACAGAGAAGTATGATACAAGGCACTGAGTACCAAAGAGAGACCCCCAGCTTCTGAACTGCCCCTATGCTGCCGGCCCTGTGATGGAACTTGGCATTATTTTACCTCGTTTCTCACAACAGCCCTTTCAGATAAGTCTTACGATATGTTTACATATATCCTGCCCCCTTAGTCTTGCTATTCCTAGTTCTATTTTTACCTGCTATCATTATTTGAACTCCTACCAGCTACTAGGCATGTCACATCCATTATGAAAGTATAGAAGCTATGACTATTTCATTGGAATGAAGGGAAAAGAGCCTATAGATTTTATTATCAGACAACCTAGAGTTCAAATCCTGGGTCTGAGAACTTGGACAGGTAGTTTAACCTCTCTGACCCTCAGTTTTCTTACAATAACACCTACCTTGCAGGGGATGATGAGAAATCAATGAGACAATATATGTAAAGCTCCTACCACAGTGCCCAGCAATTCGTAATCAACCAATACTCATTCTCCACCCTGTACATCCAGAGGGAAGCAGCTCACTGTGTGCATGAGACCTGGGCTTCCTTCCCTCATCTCCCCTCCCTCCATCCTCCATGGACGCTCAGACACTCAGCTTAGGATGTGTGGTTGAAGACTCTCCCGTCCATCACCCAGGCTTGACTACTTTCTCAATCTCTGAGCACACTTACTGCCTTAATCAGCCTCCTCTTGTCAGGATTCACCTTTATTTCTTCCAGGTGCTACGCTCTCTTCTCTAGAAGGGAATTTACGCTCACTTCAGGCATTCATCTCCCAACCTCTACTGTTAACAGTCACCGAGGCAAAGAGCTAATTTTTGTAAATGAATGTCTACTTTTCCTTGTCAGTAAATTATACCGGGCAAGTCTCGGTGGCCCGGCCACCCCCTCCTTTGCAAACTTACTCGAGATGGACTTGAAAACCAGCTTTTTTTTGCCTCTGCGCCTACTGTTGTCTCCCCCTCTTCTCATCTTGGTATTCCTTTATCAGTTTGCTTATGTCTCTTAAAATCATTCTAATCTCACCACATTTGTGGACAGCTTGGACACTGGGCAGGTTCCTGTTATTTTCAATGATTTTTCCTTTTTATTTCCCTTAGTTCTTGTCAGATGTGTGTATTTATTTTTATATCTTATTTATTGCTAGATAGCAGGCAAACATTCCAGGCAGACATCCCTACATCTTTGAAGCCCTTCTCTATTTGTCCATTCATATCATCTCTTTACAGCTCTTCCATTAGACAGATTAAGCTATTTGTTGAAATTTTTTAGACTCCAGTGCAGTGAAAATGAAGGTAGATTTTCTTTTTCTAGACGCTGCCTAAAAGCAAATGGTCATGAGTCAATTTCATTAACTCATAGGTCAACTCTCC
>SJYX01001927.1:24371-77492 GCA_006410675.1 Oreotragus oreotragus
CCCCCCCCCCGCCCCCAGCTGAGGTGCCACTTTGCTGTAAGCTTTCTTAGGCACCTGGGTTAACAATTCTGCTTTTGGGAACCCTCATTCATGTTTTCCCTGCTATTCCTCTCACAACATGTTGGAATTCTTTTTGCATCTCTCTCCTCCAAAATATCGATACTTGTCTAGAGAGCAGGGACAATCTCTTTTTCCTTGTGTACTCTTAGCTTCCGGCAAGTGCCTTTGCCCATAATCAGTGCTCAATGAATATTTTTAGACAATTGATTTCTTTGAAGATAATATGTTGCCAACTGGCCAGAATCCCAGCTTGGGAATTTCCTAGCTGAACCATTAAGCTTGTGATCTTCAATTTCATCATCTGTAGAATGCATATAAATTGCAGTGTTGAATAGGATTTTATAGATCACAAAGATAAACTTCATAGATGAGGAACCTCAGGCTCCAAGTGGGAAGAGTCTTACCTAGAGTCAGCTTTTAGGTCCACCATCTGGCCTGAGTGGTATTTCAGAGGGATTTGCTGAAGCAAGTCTACTGATCTAAATACAATTGTCTAGGTCACAGCCGCAAGGCAGAGAAAAGGATGCATAGCTTCAAGTAGGCAGAGAAAGTAAATGAATAGGATATACTTTCTAGATCAGGATTTGGGAGTCCTCAGGCTTGTGGAAAACTGTCTCTAGGACCATTCTTTGGAAACTTGGATATAAGAGACTAGAAATGAATGCTACCTCACAGGAATGGCTGGGGGTCAATAAGATAATTTTTTCATGATGTACTGAGTTCCTCAGAGAAGGTATCATAAGAATGTTGAACCTGGTAACATTTCACAAGGAACGAACATGCGGATGAATAAAGGGCCTGGAAGAAGAGAAAAGTGGGCTTTGAGTGGCAAGGCCAGCAAACACAGTGGCCATAATTTACTCTGGTACTGCATTGTTAATACGGAGGAATTTCCAAGAAGTCTCAGCCACACCAGTCCTTTGGTCAGCATTGACCAAGGCTGCAGAGAGGCAGGGAGTTAGAACAGGAAGCCAGTGTAGACTGTTGGCTAATTTGTGTTGGACTTTGAAATTGGGAAGACTAGGGATTAAGTCCTGGCCTGACTACTAACTCCCTATGTACACTCACACAAGTTTCACTAAGCCTCAAAACCTCAGATTCCTTTTCTATAAAACAATGATAGTGAAACCAGCTTCAAAGATTGTGAGGATTCAGTGAGATAACGGTTGTGAATCACAATGCATTCACCAAGAAGGCTCAGTCCCCAGAGGAAGTAGCCTCTGGAATGAGCCACTCAGCCCTCTGCATGTTCCATAATCAGCAGTCCATTTCTGAATCCACAGAGTGTTGCTTTGTTGAGAGGGCTCAGCATCTGTCTTGGTGTCCTCATTAGTTTTGGACGCCTTGAGAAGACTGGGGCCCAGCCTCAATTTTAGTGATAGGCTGGGATCCTGATACCCCTCACTGACTTGGCTCCATAGTGGTAGATCCTCCCTTAACCATAAACCCTATCTCTGGCCTGAAAGAGAGCGGTTACTGTATTCCAAAAGTAAGGTGGATCCCCTTGGATGGACTAAATCCTAGCTTCTCTCATCCCCAGGAACCTGGGATTTTGGCTGCTTGTGGTTACTCTCACAATCCAACTTTTTTGGTTAACATTAGCAAAGAAGAAGGAGATCAAACTGTCTAGGAAAGTAGCAGACAGATCCTCATTACCAACAGGGTAAAGTCCAAACTCCTTACATGGGCACCAGGCCCATAATGATCTGGCTTCTCTCTGTCTCCCTGGCACCAGCTACTCCAATGTATTCTTCAGTTTCTGTATTTTATCCATGTTGTACCGCTTCTTGTTTTCTGACAGTGCCGTGTTTTTTCAGACCTCTCTACTGGAGTGCATGCTCTTCTCTCTTCTCAGGATACTCTACATTCTCACCAGGCAAAACCACTATCATTCTATAAGCTGCAGCCTTGCCACTATTTTCTCTTCAAAGTCTTCCCTGACCCTTTTGGGTAGACCAGGGCATTCCTTTCCATATGCTTCCCCTGTATCTGAGCATATATGTTGTATATAACACCATATTGAGTTACTATTTTAGTCTCTGCATGTGTCATTTCCCAATCCTCTCTCTCCTCCCAGATTGTAAGTCCTTGGAGAACAGTGTCTCTGCTTTATTTATCTTTGCATCTCTAGCACACAGCATAGTATCTGGCTCCTACTAGGTGCTCAAAAGTCCTAATTGATTTGATGAATAAAATTAATTTCTACAGCACGGTTCTCACCTGGACCTGGTTTTCCCCCAGTATGACTCATGGCTGTAGACATCTGAATTATGGCAAATAGTGCTCAAGCAGAAATCAGGATCTTAGGGGACCACAGGCACTTGACCTAATAATGGTCCTCACAGGAAGACTGCTGTTTGCTGGAGCATGTAGCACCAGGTTGTAACCATTCATCCATCCAGTCACCTGAATCAACCCTAATGGTCAATGGAATGACCCATATCATAGCCTTACCCTCTCCCATCCATCAGAATTATTGATTAAGGTGGCAGTGCTAACATGTGTTTTAAAGAACACAGATGATACAGGAGACTACTGACAAAAATGTCTCCATGGTCAAATAAGGTAGGAAATGCAACACATTTTTTCCTCCCTCTAGGAGTCATAAACCTTATTTATCACATCAAAGGTTCAGAGGAAAATTGTAGATAAAGACATCCATTTAATTTGTTAGACCAGTGCCTTCCAAACTTATCTTACCATCAGAAATCATTTTCCCTGTTATACCTATTTACATCCCAGGGAGCTAATATTCTACACAACAGGCTTTGGGAAATGCTGGATTAAGAAATTTCCCTAGATGTAGGGGAGCATCTTCAAGGAGAGGGGTTTCTAGGCAAAGGAGGATAGAAATAGATATACAAGTAGAGAACAGGTCATAGAAGGCTATGAAATACCAAAGTATATTTATTATAAATTACTCCTACATTTTCCTCATTTTAAAAACTCTGGTATTGCAGAGTCCTAAACAAACATTCTGAATGGATTTTCCCCTTACACATGGCCTGAATGAATTTTTATTTTATTCTTTAAAATATAACCACTCATGAAACATAATGCTTGGCTATATATATATATATAATACACATTACTTTGCCGACTAAGGTCCGTCTAGTCAAGGCTATGGTTTTTCCTGTGGTCATGTATGGATGTGAAAGTTGGAGTGTGAAGAAAGCTGAGCGCCAAAGAATCGATGCTTTTGAACTGTGGTGTTGGAGAAGACTCTTGAGAGTCCCTTGGACTGCAGGGAGATCCAACCAGTCCATTCTGAAGGAGATCAACCCTGGATTTCTTTGGAAGGAATGATGTAAAGCTTAAACTCCAGTACTTTGGCCACCTCATGCGAAGAGTTGACTCATTGGAAAAGACTCTGATGCTGGGAGGGATTGGGGGCAGGAGGAGAGGGGGACGACAGAGGATGAGATGGCTGGATGGCATCACGGACTCGATGGACATGAGTCTGAGTGAACTCCAAGAGATGGTGATGAACAGGGAGTCCTGGCGTGCTGCGATTCATGGGGTCGCAAAGAGTCGGACACGACTGAGCGACTGAACTGAACTGAACTGAATACACGTATGTATTTCAGCAAATGATATAGTGAGGGAAACGCTGGTTTCAGATTAAGAAAATAAAAGTGAATCCTTCCTTATGATTTACAGCTATAATCCTGGGAAGATAATTTGCCTTCTCTAATCCTCAGTTTCTTAGTCAGTATAATGGGAAAATAACTCATGCCCTGTCAAAGTCACAGAATCCAATGTCGTTGATACATAAGGTGCTTTAAAACTATAAAGAGCTATATAAAATTAGATATCATGATACATACATATGCTTGAGGCCAATTTAACTTACTCCAGAACTCATGTGTACAGACAGAACATACTTTATTATTTTCTAAGCCCTCAAACTCTTCTATGATGGTTGGGAGGGAAAATAAAATCTAAGTGAAAGTAAATGCCCAATTCTGTTTAAGTGCATCCAGACTCAATACTTTAAGCTCTTCTTAAGGTGGTACCCAGTGTCTCTGGTTAAGAACGAGTAATAATGATCCACTGGGGTCGCAGTTCTCCCTTCTTGGTCCTCCCTCAGTGCCAGGTCCAGAGGCGTTGGGTAGGCCTGTCTGAGAAGCTTTTGGGAAGGCAAGGGGGGCCAGAACCGTTAGGTGGGGCATCCCTTGCCTGTTTCGGTCTCTGGGGCCTTGACTCTTGACCTCTGGGCTCTGCGGGCCCTCCTATCCCTGTGAGTTGTGTGAGTCATGGTCTGGTCTCTTCCTCAGCTTGGTAAAACCTGGCTGCTCTGTCCTCGGTTTCCACTGGCTGCAGACTCCTGAGTCTGTCATTCCCTGCATCCAGTCCACCAATCACCCCTTCTCCTCCCAGCCTGTACGGGGTTCATTATCTGCCGGGCTCAGGTGTCAGCATTCTGGCTCCCCCTTCTGCATCTCTCTTCCTGAACACGTTAGACTCCACTGCAGAGTCAAGTGGGGCAGCCCCAGAGGTTTTCTCTTTCTGGAGTCTTAAGAATGAACTGGAATAAAGTGCTTTGGCCTTCAATATCACCCAGAGATGTCCACAGCAGTTCCAGCTTTGGCTTGGAGAGAAGACTGTCAGAACCCATCTGCCCCACCTAGTTTCTCTTGCTCTTCCTTTCAAACAGCTCTCCAGGTTAGAGAAAGGCTCTTCTTTAATTCTCCTGAGTTAAATCCTCTTCCCGATGGTAGCTACTCCTTTGCTTTTCCTATCAGATACTCAGAACTGGGTCCACAAGAATCAGCCCTAGGTAGGTAAAAGGGGGAGGATGAAGACATGTAGGAACTTCTCACTGAACACAACAGTCTGGTCTGCAAGCCCATTGTCCTAATGTATAATCCTCCTTAGCAAATCAGGAACTTCATAATATCTTTCCTCTCCTCGTCACATTCTAACACATTTCATCCAATCTCAGTGCAAACAAATGTATGCCTTAGCCACTTAGGAAACCCTATCCTTTCCTTTATTTAGTTGGAAGCCTTAAAACATTTTTAACTTTATGTAAAAGCAACCTGCAGACACCAGAAAATGATGAAACCTAGAGATACCTGACTCTTATTTCCGTGATAGTAATCATTCTTTACATGTATCAAAAGACTACAGTTTACAAACTATAGAAAAAGAACATGGGAAAGAGTGCTTTGATCAAGTCAGTAACATACAATAACAATTTGTGCGGCCTGGGAAAAGATTCTGAACTCCTCGGACTCTTAGTTTCCTTATCTGAATGGGGACTAAAGATCCCTATAATGTAGCATGAGATAACATTTCATGAAGAGTAAATGTGACTGGTTCATATAGAAAACTATAAAGAGTCATACACATGATAATTATTATTCTCTAACTAGGGGCTTGGAGAAGACTGTGATAAATATGGCCATCATTTTAATGTGCTTAGCATGCACCAAAAAGTCTGGTGAGGGCTTAAAGTAGATTAAGTTATTCAATTCTAGCAATACCATATGAAACAATTATTATTATTAGTAGTAGTAGTATTTTACCATTCTTTATTTATTTGGCTGTGCCAGGTCTTAGTTGAGGCTCAGGGGATCTTCGATCTTCCGTGGTATCTTTAGTTTCAGCATGTGAACCCTTAGCACTGGGATGTGGGATCTAGCTCCCTGACCAGGGATCAATCCAGAGCTTCCTGCAGTGGGAGTACAGAGTCTTAGCCATTGGACTGCCAGGGACATCTCCGCAATTACTATTCTTATTATTCCCATTTTTCAGATGAGGAAATCAAGACGTGGGGAGGGTAAATAACCCGCCTCGAGGCATTCAGCAATGAACAATAAACCCAGTATTCAAACCCATACGGCTTGCCTTCAAGCTGTTAACAACCATGCTGTAGGGCCTTCTGCTCTGTGTGGAAGGCCAGGGATATAACGATGGTGATATTCATATCAATGCCGAGGAAAACAGCAGAGAACTGAGGGAACTTGGGCAAAATCACACAGCAGGTTAAGGGCAAAGCTGAGTGAAGGATGTGTGCCGTGCTAAGTCGTTTCAGTCGTGTCCGATTCTTAGCCAGCCTATGGACCACTGCCCGCCTGGGTCCTCTGTCCGTGGAATTCTCCAGGCAAGAATACTGGAGTGGGTTTCCATGCCCTCCTTCAAGGGATCTTCCCAACCCAGGGATCCAGCTGGGTCTCTTAAGGCTCCTCTATTGTCAGGCAGGTTCTTTACCACCGGAGCCGACAGGGTGCATGACTTCTCGTCTGTGCGGATCTTTTAACCACATCTGGCTGCTTGCTTAGACAGGGATCACGGAGCCAAAGACAGATAGCCTTGGGCATTTTGTCTTCTAGGCTTGCTCTGCCCAAGAAGTCTTCTCAGATGTCTCAAGGTACAGAGGAGAGAGCGATGCAGACACTTCACACTTCCCCCCTCCAACGTGCCGATTCAGCTCAAATTAGTCTTGTTAAAGGAAGCTGGCCATTTTGTGTCATGGCACATTACATTTATGTGGTCTCACCTCTCTCTGCTGTAAAATGAGGTAACTAATTCATGTTAGCAGCTTTCCCCTTTCTGCCTAAAACGTGTCCTCTGATGACGATAATGCAGGGAGATGGGAAATGTTTTAACGTGATCGCTCCTTCACTGTGGATTAGGATATGCTCAAAGCAGCATTTCTTCCATGCCTGGGCTCCCTTTCAAGATTGTCTGTGTGGATTAGGGAACAGGATGGTTTTGCAATGCTAAATAAGGTATTTTATGTTCCTCCTGTTATCATTGGGTTTGACAGAAAGGGGAAATTTAACTTCGGGGGAAGGAATTACATATGCCTATACACATTTGTGCACATAATGGAACGTTTATTTTTGTCAGTGGAAGAAGCTCTTCTCAGAAGGTCACCAGCTGTTAGGTAAGAAAATAGTCAGTGTAATATCATGGTTAAGAGGATGAGCTTTCCCATCCTTCAGGCCTGAGCACAAGTTCTGGATCTACCACGGCCCAGCTGTGTGACCTTGGGCCAGTTAAGTAACCTCTCTGTTAAGGAGCTTCCTTGACTGCAAAATGAAGAAATATTTTCCTCATTGGGTCTTTGTAAGGATAAGATGAGACTGAGTGAATGGAAAGTCCTTGGGCCCATGAAGCAAGTTAGGGAGAGCAGTTTTCAGAACAGAGAGCGAGGTGTTTTCCCAGTGTCCGCAGACCCCGCAGCTCCTCTGTTCTGCAGCAGATGGGCTGCTGTGCTAATGCCTTCTTCCCAGAGCCTTCTGGGTCTCCTCGGTCCTTTTCATCAGATGTGAATTAGGTTCACAAACTTCTAAAAGGGTATAACTCTTTAGGCATGTGAGTTAAAAACCTGGGAAGACCCAGTTTGGGGATGATAAATTGAGAGATTTGTGCTGTCCCATGGAAGTAACCAGGGCCATGACCCATGCCCTCAGAGGGCTTTCAAGGTCAAACTGAACAATTTTGATTTTAGGCAATATAGAGCCACTAGAGGTTTGGGAAGAAGAAAAGTAGGCTTTTCGGAATCTTTCAGGAAGTTTAAGCTGGCTCTTGAGTAGACATTAGATCAGGACCAGGGTTAGCAAACTTCAGCCCACAGACGAAATCCAACTGGCTGGCTGCTTAGTCTGAAAGCTAAAGATGATTTTCACATTTTTATTATTTTTAAATTAATATTTTAAAATTGAAGCATGTTATCTATCTTATGTCATGTGTACAATAGAATGACTCCATTATTTGGATATATTGAGAAATGGTCAGTACAATAAACTTAGCTGACATGTCACAATACATAGCTACACAATATTGTTATTTTAATATAATGAGAACTTTTAAGATTTACTCTCTTAGCAATCTTCATATATGTAGTCCAGTATCACTAACTACAGTTGCCACACTGTACATTGCATCCCCATGCCTTGTTTATTTTATGACTGGAAGTTTGTACTTTTTTACTCCCTCTACTGACTTCATCCACCCAGTTTTAACATTTTTAGGTGGTTGGGAAAAAAAAAAACAAAAAACAATAGTGGTCCATGATATGCGAAAATTATATAAAATTAAAATTTCAGATTTCATAAAGTTTTATTGGAACATAGCCACATTTGTTTACTTATTGTCTGTGGCCACTTTTTCTACAATGGCAGAATCAAGTAATTACAAAAGAGACCTGAGGCATGAAAAGCCTAAAATACTTGGTATCTGATCTTTTACAGATAATGTTTGCTGGTCCCTGGACAAGACAGTGATTGAACAGTAGATAGGAGCTAGATGGGGATGCGAATACTAATATTGACGAATTGATGCTTTTGAACTGTGGTGTTGGAGAAGACTCTTGAAAGTCCCCTGGACTGCAGGAAGATCAAACCAGTCCATCCTAAAGGAAATCAGTCCTGAATATTCATTGGAAGGACTGATGATGAAGCAGAAACTCCAATACTTTGGCCACCTGGTTCAAAGACCTGACTCGTTTGAAAAGACCCTGATGCTGGAAAAGAGTGAAGGCAAGAGGAGAAGCAGACGACAGAGGATGAGATGGGTGGATGGCATCACCGACTTAATGGACATGAGTTTGAGCAAGCTCCGGGAACTGGTGATGGACAGGGAAGCCTGGGGTGATGCAATTTGTGACCATGGGGTTGCAAAGAGTCAGACATGACTGAGTGACTGAACTGAACTGACTGAATACTAATGTAAAACTACGATCAATTATGGATTTGCTATCTGACATGTATTTTATTTATATAAATATGTTTAACACTCAGGACAAGCCTATGCCAGCATCTAAGTAACTTGACCAACGTTATTTAGGGAGGACAATCAGAGGCATAATCTGAGCTCCTATCAATAGACCAGAGGATCTGAGTATTTAATCATAATGTACACTGCCTTTAACAGTCAATGTGAGAGATGATGAGGAACAGAAAGGGAATAATCCAAGAGGTATGTTAGAGATACCATCAGCAGTACTCAGAGGCCTTTTGAATTTCAAGCACATCCGGATAAAGTTAAAGAAGAAAACATCCCAAAGTCTAGATGTCTGGGACCAGTTAGGGCTCCACATTGCTTGCAAGGGTCCAAGTTTGAGCATTCTCAGTAAAATCTCAGCTTCACATGAACTCTGCTTGTTAATATGCTTCCATCACTCTCGATCTGGTAATTGTGCCACTTGAGCTCCCAAGCACTAAAATTAAATCTGGAAATTTGTCATACACCTTCCCCATGCGATGGTAACGCAGAAGCTGGAAGCTCCAACAGTCAAAATGAATTACTCAGTGAGTTCATTTGTCACCAGGAGGTAATTGGGATTTAAGCTACAGTCTCAGAAAGAAATATATCACATCGCATGATCACTTGCTTTAATGGTAACCTATGCCTAATTTTCATCCCCACCCAACCCCTTCTCATCAGACTCAGAGACCTGCTAGGAGCATAATGTGACTTTTTTTCCTGCTGCCCCCTGAAATATCAAGCATCAGCCGAGAGAAGAACTACACTTAAAGTAGGACAATGGATCTAACGGCTCTCGCTTGGGATCGGCTGGTATCAGGGATTTTTACAAATTCATTTATTTATTCATTTATCCATCCTTGGACAAGCATTTACTGAGAAGCTTTTCTATGATGACTTTTTTTCCTGCTGCCCCCTGAAATATCAAGCATCAGCCGAGAGAAGAACTACACTTAAAGTAGGACAATGGATCTAACGGCTCTCGCTTGGGATCGGCTGGTATCAGGGATTTTTACAAATTCATTTATTTATTCATTTATCCATCCTTGGACAAGCATTTACTGAGAAGCTTTTCTATGCCAGGCCTGAAATTGATGCTAGAAGTCCAAAGGAGAATAAACCATTTCCTTACAGATAAAGTGCTGATTCTAGCGTATGATTTTAAATAGGCTCAGAAGATCCCATATGTATCATCAAAACACAACCCCTCACTTCTTCTACCATTAACACATGGCATTCTTCTTCACCGTCTACTCACTTAAGTCTGAATATGCTGCCAATTTTTGGATGAGTAAATCTATAAGAAAATATCAGACTGGACTGTGAGGAATGGAGAGAGCAAAGAGACCTGCGTTTATTCCTGCTCTGATATGAATTGTTGAGAGACCTTGAACAAATTCCTTGTCTTATCTAGACATTTGGTTTCTTATCTATAAGATGATGGACTGGGTTAGCCATAGCTATGTATAGAAAACGAAGGTGAGATACTTGCCGAACTGGGGAGGGATTGGGAGACGGGTTGGAGACACAGAGCCTCCCCCTCTCCCATCCTTTCCTTCTCACAAAAGGGAAATTCACAAACCCTGTGGAATGTAGTGTAGTGTCATGAAAAAGATGGAAAATATATTTATATATGTGGCTCAGAGGGTAAAGCATCTGCCTGCAATGCAGGAGACCTGAGTTTGATAGCTGGGTGGGGAAGATTCCCCTGGAGAAGGAAATGGCAACCCACTCCAGTATTCTTGACCGGAAAAACCCATGGATGGAGAAGCCTCATGGGCTACAGTCCATGGAGTCGCAAAGAATTGGACACGACTGAGCAACTTCATTTTCACTTTAAGGGAAGGAAACTGGATAAAATCATTCACAGCTGTATCTTCCCCTTTAACTATGCTAAGCCTCTGCAGTAGACAAGACAAACCAGCTACATTACTTGGGTGACCCTGTGTCTGAGGCATCCAGGAGGTGTCCTTCATCCTCAGAATGGGGGTCTGGGGAATATACCAAGAGAAAGAGCATTTCCTGCTTGTCACAAGTAGAAACTGTTGTGGTGCAGACCTTTCTGGTTCAGGTAATGATTTGAGTTGATTCCTTGAACTCACTCTTGAACAACCTGGGGAGATTTGGTTTCTCATCCCCTCCTCCTCCTGCCCTCAATCTTTCCCAGCATCAGGGTCTTTTTAAATGAGTCAGCTCTTCACATCAGGTGGCCAAAGTATTGGAGTTTCAGCTTCAACATCAGTCCTTTCAATGAACACCCAGAACTGATCTCCTTTAGGGTGGACTGGTTGGATCTCCTTGCAGTCCAAGGGACTCTCAAGTCTTCTCCGACACCACAGTTCAAAAGCATCAATTCTTCAGTGCTCATCTTTCTTTATAGTCTAACTCTCACATCCGTAAATGACTACCAGAAAAACCATAGCCTTGACTAGACGGACCTTTGTTGACAAAGTAACGTCTCTGCTTTCAGTATGCTGTTTAGGTTGGTCATAACTTTCCTTCCAAAGAGTAAGCATCTTTTAATTTCATGGCTGCAGTTACCATCTGCAGTGATTTTGGAGCCCCCAAAATAAAGTCAGCCACTGTTTCCACTGTTTCCCCATCTATTTCCCATGAAGTGATAGGGCCAGATGCCATGATCTTCGTTTTCTGAATGTTGAACTTTAAGCCAACTTTTCCACTCTCCTCTTTCACTTTCATCAAGAGGCTCTTTAGTTTGTCTTCACTTTCTGCCATAAGGGTGGTGTCGTCTACATATCTGAGGTTATTGATATTTCTCCCAGCAATCTTGATTCCAGCTTGTGCTTCATCCAGCCCAGCGTTTCTCAGATGTACTCTGCATGTAAGTTAAATAAGCAGAGGGCTGGGGAAGTAAAGGTTCTGACATCCTTCTCTTACTTTCCTTTCCCCTGCTGTGGCTACCAATAGGGAAACCCAACAGAAGCCAGAGAAGCCTCTGTCAGTTGAATGCAATTTTCCTGGTACAGAGCAGCAGGGAAGGGCAGACTACAGATCTAGAGGGGCAAGCAACAAATAACCAGCACTCTCTGATACCAGATCTAGGAGCTAAAATGTTGTTAGATGATCTGGGAAGATCAAGATCATGGTGACAGAGTCTGGGCAAAATTAAGAGCCCACAGTGAAATTCTGTAACCCCTTCAATGACAGTTTTAGTGCATTAGACTTGGTCCCTAACTTGGCAAAGGCTACAGAAAAAAAAAAAAAAGGTGTATGGAGCTCTACTTGGTTTGGCTCTATTTCTTGAGGCAGGGTACTCCATCCACGTCTTCGTTGATCCTTAAGACCCAAAGGCCTCTTTGCTTCTTCCACCAGTTCATTTTCCTTTTAAACTCTGCATTACAATTCATTAGCAGGCTATGAAATCAAGTTCTCATGGCCAAGGCTTAGAAAAAAAATAGTACAGGACAGATTCTATCGGAATGCACTGTATGCTTAAAAAAAAAGTAATTATTGTTCTATGAAACCTCGATTAGCTTATGTATATAATCACTGATGCTGGGAGGGATTGGGGGCAGGAGAAGAAGGGGACGACAGAGGATGAGATGGCTGGATGGCATCACAGACTTGATGGACATGAGTCTGAATGAACTCCGGGAGTTGGTGATGGACAGGGAGGCCTGGTGTGCTGTGATTCATGGGGTCGCAAAGAGTCGGTCACGACTGAGTGACTGAACTGAACTGAACTGATATTCACTGAGTCAAAATATAAAACGTATTTCTTATGTCCCAATAAGAAGCCTGAAACTACTATCCTAGTTAGTTTGAGATTGTAGAAGATAATTGCCAAGAAACATGTATTATAAATGCTGCTGCTGCTAAGTCACTTCAGTCGTGTCCGACTCTGTGCGACCCCATAGACG
Organism: Oreotragus oreotragus; assembly: GCA_006410675.1. NCBI lineage: Eukaryota > Metazoa > Chordata > Mammalia > Artiodactyla > Bovidae > Oreotragus > Oreotragus oreotragus. The sequence goes on from SJYX01001927.1 coordinate 37,031, forward strand.
GCAGCCCACCAGGCTCCCCCGTCCCTGGGATTCTCCAAGCAAGAACAGTGGAGTGGGTTGCCATTTCCTTCTCCAATGCATGAAAGAGAAAAGTGAAAGGGAAGTCGCTCAGTCCTGTCCGACTCTTTGCGACCCCATGGACTGCAGCCTATCAGGCTCCTCCGTCCATGGGATTTTCCAGGCAAGAGTACTGGAGTGGGGTGCCATCGTCTCATTTCCACCAGGGATCAGGGATTGGGTGCACAGATTAATATCAGTGATGGTGGGAGATTCAAGATTGTAAAGCCAATCTTTCTTGTTGTTCAGTTGCTCAGTCGTGTCCAACTCTTTGCGACCCCATGGACCGCAGCATGCAAGGCCTCCCTGTCCATCACCAACTCTCAGAGCCTATCCAAACTCATGTCCATTGAGTCGGTGATGCCATCCAGCCATCTCATCCTCTGTTGTCTCCTTCTCCTTCTGTCCTCAGCCTTTCCCAGCATCAAGGTCTTTTCCAATGAGGTGGCTCTTCGTATCAGGTGGCCAAAGTATTGGAGCTTTGGTAAAGCCAGTAGAGATTTAATTGTTGCTTTTCTTAGGGTCACAACCTATTCCAATTGTCCAGAAGATTATATCAAAATTTCTGCTTTTCTTCTTTTGTTCTTCCTAGTCTAGACTACTTCCTGGAATCATTTCCACTCCAAAGGTGACTGAAGACCTCATTCTAAGCTCAACAAAGTAAACAAGGCTCAGATGGAGCTCTGGCCTCATGCAAAGGGAGAAGATCCAGAGAGCAGCACACTGGGAGGTGCCTGCAAGTCAGTATTTCTAGGACTGTTGTCCATTGCCCTTTGCAGAGGTATGATTCCTTTTCTCAAAATATATACGTAGAAACTCACACAACTCGCTGCCAGCTTCTTGGTGTTGAACAGCTCCCTGACACTGAGATCTACCATTATATTAACAATTCAGCAGCTTTTGGTACCTAGGTTAGAACCATGTGCATCTAATTGCCTCGGATGATTAAGAGTTAACACTGCTGACCTACCCCCAGAGGGAAATTACAAGGACTATCAAATTAGAGGCAACCAGCCTCTTTGAAAATAATCCAAAGTACCAGGAATGTTTAATAATAATCAGGATAATCATAACAATTCTACATATATCTATTTTGAAAAGTGGTGAGCCATTTCTCACTCACTTTCTAGAAACTTTATTTGCTAGAAAGCAAAGCCTTGCAATTTTTCAAATTGGAGATTAGTATTTTGTTGTTGTTGATGTTTCCCATAGCCTCTCTGGTGGAGGAAGGACAGAGAAAGCCATCCCAGAGGGGAACAGAATCAATCCCAGCTGCTCATTAAAAGGTATACCGTCAATAATTTTTGTCAGGCCTTTTTATCTTGGGCTTTAGTACCTGATGATCCCTAAGGCAGCAAGCAGTATTGAGATTTAGACGGGCTCCTGGTTTGCACATCCCCAGTGGTACAGGATTAACCCTCTGCACGCTGCTGCGGACTTTCTCTGAACCACTTCTGAACCCTGGATGAGCAAGGATTATGAGGCTGCTATAGCCATCTGCAGAGGGATGGGCTTTCCTTTGGAAAATAGCTCACGGTGCTTGGGACCCTAAACCAGCCATAATATCATATAGGAAAGCCTAAACAAACTTTTTGGTCAATCCAATACATACCATCTTTTTCCCCTAGTCAAAAGCTCCGTCCGTGTTTGCACCACAGGCTTCTGGATGAAGCCAAGCTCTCCACAGCATGGTATATTTGTTCTATAGACTGTCTGCAGCCAGAGCCACTAACCCTTCCCCCTGTCCCTCTCCTCCTAAATTTACTGCCCTTTACCTTGAACCTGGGAGGGCCCCCAACCTGTTTAACTAATAGAATGTGATAGAAGTGATGTTATATGCCTTTTCACATAACCGTTTGTAGCAGCTTTATTAGTAATATCCCAAAATAGCAAACAACCCACATATTCATCTATAAGTGAATGGACACAGAAACTGTATGTATCTATACAGTGGAATACCATTCAGCAATAAGAATGAACGGTTGATATAATACCTTCAATGCCTTGGATGAATCCCAAAATAATTATATGGAATTAAATAAGCCAGACCAAGAAAGAGTACATACTATATGATTCCATTTATATAAAGTCCTAGAACATGCAAACCAAACAGTAACCAATACCAGCTGAAGCAGAGACAAACTTTTCCCTAGAACATGACCTAACTGAGGGATCATGGGCGACTCAATGGCTTTTTTGTTTCTAGCACATGGTTTTGGGGTGTCTTGTGCGAGACAGATGATTGAACTTCTTGAGCTCCATCGCAAACAGTGTCCCCGCCTCCACTTATGGCGTCTGCTTCTCTGTTAGCTCAGCTGGTAAAGAATTTGCCTGCAGTGCAGGAGATATGGGTTTGATTCATGGGTTGGGAAGATCCCTGGAGAAGTGACAGGCTGCACATTCCAGTATTCTTGGGCTTCCCTGGTGGCTCAGACAGTAAAGAATCTGCCCGCAATGAGGGATTCCAACCCTGGGTTCAACCCTTGGGTTGAGAAGATCCCCTGGAAGAGGGCATGGCAATCCACTCCAGGATTCTTGCCAGGAGAATCCCCGATGAACAGAGGAGCCTGGTGGGCTACAGTCCATGGGGACACAGAGTCGGACACGACTGAGCAGCTAAGCACAGCACACAGAAGCAAATTACGGCAGCTCCACAAATACATTATGTATGCTTGCTCTCTGTCTCTCACACACACACTCACACACATCAGAGCATTTCCATATGCTACTTCACCATTTGTAGTTCCTCTCATTTTTTCCTGGAATCCCCATGTCAGGGTACTCAGCATGCTGTCTTCTTGTCACCCCTTTATTCTCTATCAAGAAGAAAGCTCACTGAGGGGAGGAAAAGCATCTTATTCACTGATCTGGCTACATTTCTCAGCTCTGTGCCTGGCACATGGTAAGCATTCAGTAGATGATTTTGAAATAATGAATTGTACAGAATTTACTAAATGCTTATATAGATGCTTATAATTGGGGTAGAGGGGGAAGAGTTAAATGCATGTAACAATTAGAGAACAAAGCAAAACAGTATAAAACCAAATACCAAATGAGTACCCGATGTTCACAACTTTAAAAATACTCTTGTCTTGATAATTGGTTCATGCTATATTAGGTTCTTCATATTAGTAGTAATTAGAATAATAATGATCCATTACAATGAAAACTTTTAGTTTTCCAAATGCTTTCACATGCATTATCTCTTTTGACTCAACTCCAATTATTTAGGGACAAAGAAGTCATAGAATCATTTATGCCGAATCATGTAACATGAGCAGGCTTCTTGTCATTTATTCTTTCCCAAATTCAGCTGCTTGTGAACCAGGCAGCTACTCAAATGTTTGCATGAGTTTAGGATAAGGTGTATATTCTCTGTTACCCAACAAATGTAATAATATACAGGGTTAGTGTTCCTCAGGATCAAAGCCACTACATAGACTAAAAGGCATTTTATCAACTACAAGCATCCAGTAAAATAACAAAAACTGAAAATATGAATCTCTGAACAGAGGGGAATTTAGTAAATGCAACATAATGCCCTCAAGTTGAAAAATAATAACCTGTCCATTTTCAGATTAGCAATTCCATCTCCACATACTCAAAAATTTCTCTACCCAAGAGCAGAAAAACATCATTTAAAACCAACAAGATGACTGGCTATAAACTGAGATAAATCCGACCAGAGGAGAACTTTTCCCATTTCAGCTTCCCCTATCACTAAAAGACACTATTTATTTATGAAATGGATACTCGGAGCCAAATACTGTATCAGGCACTGTGTTAAGTGCTTTATTTTCATTATCTGTAATTTTAAGGTATTCCTAGGGAGTACGTATCACTATTTCCATTTTACAGATGGGAAAACTAGTGCTCAAAAAGGTAAAGGAATATCACATCACAACACAGCTGGTGAGTGACTGCTAGGATTCAAACTGAGATCTGTCTTCAAAGTTAGTGCTCTTTCTACCTTAAAAAGTATGCTAATCCAAAAATAAATGAAGATTTTAGGGTTCCCAGCAATGTTAGGGACCTGCCATTTCAACTGTTTCTCATTACTGCTCCTAAGGAAAACATGCATAATTAACTGAGGACTAACAATTGCCTTCTGATACAAAACACTCAGAGCTGCAGATGGGTCCTCCCTACATGACACCATAGCAACCAGTTGAAATATGAAGAAAGGAAGGAGGGAGAGAAGGAGAGACAAGGAGGGAGGGAAGGAAAGAAGGGGAAAGGAAGGAGGGAATCTTACTCATCACAGTTGTTTGCTTTCACTCTTGGTGGAAGGAAGGAGAGCTAATTAGCCTGATTTCTTATTCTTAGGTGTCAGATACAAGCAGAACCTAGTATCACCCAGGACTTAGAGGCACTCTGACCTGGGAGAAACAACTAATCAGGCAGCATTTATTGGGGCTTTCTAAATTTCCTGCTGGAGGACATCTGTACTGAAGACCTTAATGCACCAGCCTAGGGGGATTTGCTGGGAGACCACAGAACCTTTCTTGATGAGTTTTCAACGCAGCTGCCATCTGCCAAAAGTGCGCTCTGCTGAAGGCTTCCTTTCTGATTCCTGGGCCTTTTAGAGTCCCACAGAGGAGGAGAAAAGGTAGTAGCAAGGCCCGCCACTGAATTCTACTCAGGGATTTCCCCAATACATTGCCTCTAAGATGTCAAAGCTTTGGTAAAAAGGACTGGGACCTCCTTAAGAGGGCCTATTGCTGAACTCTCCAGAGAAGGCAGTGGGACCTCATTGGAGAGACGGTGCTGGAGCAACCTTGAGTAGTGAATAGAAATTTCCCAAGTGGAAAAATTAGGAAATGTACCTACTATGTACTGGACCCAGGGGGAATTATTAAATCAGTGGATGTGTGGAAAACTAGATGCTCTAGGTAACCCAAACCATATGAGTGTGACCACTGACAAAGCTGGACACAGAAGGGGATGAAAGAGGGGGAAGTTAGAGGTGGGGGGAGGGAAAGAAAACGAATATTAATAGATACCAAAGAACCTTACAGGAAGGTTCTGCAACTGCCAAGGAAATGGGAATCTGTTCAGCACTCAAAGAAAAAATGTACCGAGCAATGCCAGCCAGTATTGCTGTCAGAACCTCTGCCTGATGCAAGGAACCTTTGAGAGTGCATTTTTTCTCATTCATGATCCCAAACAGTAAACAGCATTATCAAACCCAATCTTGTCAGATGCATGACTCATTTGGCATTTTTTGATCATTTATATTGATTTAACCAGCAAAGGGTTTTTCCATCCACTGAGACTCACATCAGCTCAACAGAGGGAGGAAGAGAAACTCTTGCAATGAAGAAATAAGATGAAGAGAGAGAGGTTCAGAGGGGACATGGATTCCTGTTCATGGTCACATAGTGAGTTAATCTAGGTGGATTGTTCTAACTTCTGCCGGGTGATGCTGTCTGTAGTATCACCACACACCTAAGACTCACTCTTCAGGTTATTCTTTTAAAGGACCCTACCACATACCACATTATGGTTCTATCTTGTATGTGTTTATACATACACTCACCTAGATATACATATATCCACATATCCATATCCATATATGTATATGATGTAATATCATATACATCATTGTATATTCTACACATCCACATATTTATATGCACCTATAACATATCAGGTCCGTCTAGTCAAGGCTATGGTTTTTCCTGTGGTCATGTATGGATGTGAGAGTTGGACTGTGAAGAAGGCCGAGTGCCGAAGAATTGATGCTTTTGAACCATGGTGTTGGAGAAGACTCTTGAGAGTCCCTTGGACTGCAAGGAGATCCAACCAGTCCATTCTGAAGGAGATCAGCCCTGGGATTTATTTGGAAGGAATGATGTAAAGCTGAAACTCCAGTACTTTGGCCACCTCATGCAAAGAGTTGACTCATTGGAAAAGACTCTGATGCTGGGAGGGATTGAGGGCAGGAGGAGAAGGGGACAACCAAGGATGAGATGGCTAGATGGCATCACGGACTCGATGGACATGAGTCTGAGTGAACTCCGGGAGTTGGTGATGGACAGGGAGGCCTGGCGTGCTGCGATTCATGGGATCACAAAGAGTTGGACACGACTGAGCGACTGAACTGAACTGATAACATATAGACCTAGTAGGAACACTTGAGAGAGCATTGAGAGATTGCAAAGAGAAAAGAATTATGTTCAGATGAAATAATGGTAGGGAAGCCCTTCTTCATTCTTAATAACTACATGAATAGGAAATGAGGACAAATTCTTACAGACCATTATAGACCACTTGGATAGTTTTTGGATTGAAAGGCTAGATGCTAATGAGGATGTGTTTCTTACTCTTCCAGAGAAAGGAGTCATTCATCCTCATATTCTCAAATATCTCAAATATCAAGAACTTTCTCTGAGTTAAGCACTGCACATAGTATTGGGACAGAGAGGCAAATGAAGACATAGTGTCCGCCTTCAAGGAGCCCACAGCAGAGGCACAGGCAGTTGTGTAAATCTAGCAATTATCCTACAACATGACAAGTGCTTTCATTGGTCTATCCCTTGGGAACACAGAGCCAGGGCATCTAAATCACACTTCATTCACAGGAAATTTTTTAGTAGAGTGCTGCTTGGGCTGAAGCAAGAACAGGCTAGATGAAAATTGTTCAATAAATGCTTATCGAATCAACCAGTGGATGAGTAACTGAGTGGAGGGGGCTCCAGCTTCTCCCCATGGGTCTGATCTCTTCCCCTGGAAACCCTGCCAGCCCTCCCCCCTCTTTATAGAGTCAAGTATGAGAATTTATTGTTTCAAAGCCTTAAGAATTCATAGATAATTCATATATTATTGAGGTAGCGGTTGTCATACTCAATAAACAAAGAAACCCACAACTTGAGGAAAGTGAAAGGACCAGCAGCCTCTTCTAATAAAAGAAAATAAACAGTCTGCTCTCTCTCCACTCAGTACTGTCCCACTCTCTCCTCTTAGTGAACTTTTTGGATGTCCAATTATCAGGTAGCCTGGAAACAAGTTTCTCTTCTTAAGATAAACAGCCAATGACTGAAGCACAATTTATATCTATTATTTTTTCATCAGGCTCCCGTCTCAGTCTGGGCAAGGCTAAATAAGAAGAACTGTTAGGAAGATCGGGGGCGAGGACACAAATGAATGCTCTGCCTCTGGCATTTCGATGCGGGTCTGATCCTGAACTATGTGTGTCTTCCTACGTGACATTTCCAGCGCCGAACTGGAAAGTGAGTCTAAGCACAGATACAGCCTGTAATGACTCCATCTGGCCACACATCAAGTGTTTAAATATTTACAATTATGGCCCCGGCCTTATTAAACTTGCAGGAAAACGGCAGCAGCAGGGCTTACATACGGGGCTTGAGAAGGCTCCCTTGGCCAGCACCATGACAGCAGATGCCTGAAAGTTCTGGAAAAATATACACTTGTTTGCCAGATGCTTGAGACCAGGAAACGGTATGAAAACATCAGGAAAGTGGCTTGATGGAAGTTCTCAAACTGCATACAGGATGCAGTGAAGAGCATGTATGAGCTGTCAAGTCCATATTCAAATCCATTCCTATCTTGAAAGTTTATTCTGTGTTGATGGTCCAAGAGGTGGCAAATCTAGCAAATTAATGGGAACAAATGTTACATACAGGGAAATAAAAAACACTCTGTTGCCAGGAGCAATACAAAAATATTCAAGTCAGAGTTGGAACTCAGGCTTAATCAGCATTCTCTGGAAGGCAACGTGGCTTCTTTAAAGAACCACACAGCTGGGGCACCAGAAGATTCTGGTTCCAGTCTGTATCCACCACTCATTCATTGTACAAGGGTGGGCAAATCACAATTTCCGAGAGTCCATTTTCTCATGAGTAAAATGGGAAAAACCATAACTACCTGCCTCCCAGGGTTGTTTAAGACGCCAATGCTATTGCAATGGTTTTCAAACTGTGATTTAATGGTCAGTAGTGAGTTTGGAAATTAGTTTAGTAGATTATAACTACTATTTTTAAACAAAATAAAATTAGAATAGAATGGAATAGAAAATAGTTCACACGTCATAAGAGTGAGGACAACATTGTGAAGTCTTTGTTTCATTTACATGTGTGCATGTGTGGACTAGGTTGCTATGTTAAATTCATTTCTTTTTGTAAATTATGGCTACACTATATGAGAGAGCTTTGTAAAATGTAAAGGAAGGTGTCCAGAGAAAGCTAGTGGCCCAGCAATGCCAAATGGGTTTTGTTTTGACTGCACAGTTTTCAATTTTTTTAAAAATAAGCTTTAGTTTTTTAGAGGAATCAGGTTCACAACAAAACTGAGTAGAAGGTACAGATATTTCCCATAACCCTCCTGCCCCCAATGAATGTACAGCCTCCCCTATTATTAATCAATCCTAATACATTTGTTAGAATGATGAACCTACATAGACCCATCATTGTCTCCCAAAGTCTTCAGCTTATATTAAGGTTTTCTCTTGGTGTTGTATATTCTGAGTTTGGGCAAATATACAATAATATGCATCCACCATTATGGGCTTCCCTGTTGGCTCAATGGTAAAGAATCCACCTGCCAATGAAGGAGATGTGGGTTTGATTCTTGGTTCAGGAAGATCCCCTGGAAAGAGCAAGAAAAGGGCAACCCACTCCAGTATTCTTTCCCAGGAAATCCTATGACCAGAGGAGCCTGACCGGGCTACAGTCTATAAGGTTGCAAAAGAGGTGGACATGACCTAGTGACTAACAATAATCCACCATTATCACATCACACAGAGGAGTTTCCCTGCCCTAAAAATCCTCAGTGTTTCATATATTCATCCTTTCCTCCCCACTAACCTCTGGCAACCACCAGTACTTTTCCTACTACCATATCTTCCCTTTTCCAGAATGTCATATAGATGGAATCAGACAGCATATATAGCCTTTTTATACTGGCTTCCTTCACTCAGTAATATGCATGTATTTTCACAGCTTGGCATCTCATTTCTTTTCAGTGCTAAATAATATTTCTTAGATATTGTCTGGATGTACAACAATTTACTTATTCATTTGTCTACTGAAGGACATCTTGGTCACTTCTAGGTTTGGGCAATTATGAATAAAGCTGTTATCAATATAAACATCTATGTGCAGTTTTTTATGTGGACATAAGTTTTCAACTTCTTTGGGTAAATTCCAAGGAGCGTGATTGCTGGATGATATGGTAAGATTATGTTTAGTTTCATAAGAAACTACCCAATGTATTCCGAAGTGGTTGTACCATTTCCTAGTTCCACCAGCAATGAATGAGACTTCTTGTCACTCCATATCTGCACTAGTATTTGGTGCAGTCAAATGAATTTTGGATTTTGGACATTTAATAGATGTGTGGTGGTATCTCATTGTTGTTTTAATTTGCATTTTCCCGAAAACATGCATAAGGAGAATATATCTTTTCACATATCAATTTGCCATCTGTATATCTTCTTTGCTGAGGTATCTGATAAAATCTTTGGCCCACATTTAACTGGGTAGCTTTCTTATTGTTTAGTTTTAAGAGTTCTTTGTCTATTTTAGACAACAATCCTTTGTCAGATGTGTCATTTGCAAATATTTGCTCCTTGTTTGTAGCCTGTCTTTTTATCCTCTTGACAGTATCTTTCAGAGAGCAGCAATTTTTGATTTTAAAGAAGTCCAGTTTATCAGTTCTCTCTTTCATGTATCATACCTTTGACATTATATCTACAAGGTCATTGCCAAATCCAAGTTCATCTAGACTTTTTATGTTATCTTCTAGGAGTTTTATGGTTTTTCATTTAGATCTGTGCTCCATTTTGAGTTAATATCTGTGAAGAGTTTAAGGTCTCCCCTGGTGGTGCAGATGGTAAAGAATCTGTCTCTAGTGTGGCAGACCCAGATGCAATCCCTGGGTCAGGAAGATTCCCTGGAGAAGGGAATAGCAATCCAACATTCTTGCCTGGAGAATCCCAGGACAGAGGAGCCTGGCAGGCTGCAGTCCGTGGGGTCACGAAATGTCAAACACCACTGAGTGACTAACACTTTCTTTTCAAGGTCTATGTAGAGATTCATTTCTGTGCCTGTGGATGTCCAGTTTTTCCAGCACCATTTGTTGAAAAGACTAGCTTTTCTCTATTGTATTACTTTTCTCTTTATTCAAAGATCAGTTAACTCTGTTTATGTGAGTCTACTTCAGGGCACTCTATTCTGCTAATCTGTTGTCTACTCTTCCATCAGTGTCACTCTATTTTTATTATTGTAGCTTTATATTAAGTCATGAAGTTGCCTAGCGTTAGTCCTCCAACTTTGTTTTTCTCCTTCAATATGGTGCTGGCTATTCTGGGTCTTTTGCCTCTCCTTATAAACTTTAGAATCAATTTGTCAACAGTCACAAATTAACTTGCTGGGATTCTACTGAATTTATAGATTAAGTTTGGAAGAACTGAGAGCTTGACAATGTTAAGCCTTTCTACCCATGATCACGGGATATCTATTTGTTTAGTTCTTTCGCTTCTTTCATCAGCTTTGTAATCTTCCTTATGTAGCTCCTAAACATTTTGCTATACCCAAGTATTTTATTTTGGGGATGATAATGTAAATTGTATTGTGTTTTTAATTTAAATATTCCATGCATTCATTGCTAATATATAAGAAAGTGATTGACTTTTGTATATTAAGCTTGAATCCTGTAAACTTGTTACGATTGCTTATTAGTTCCAAGAGATTTTTAAAATTGATTCTTTAAGATTTTCTACACAGAGAAGCATGTCATCTACAAAAAAGTCAGGTTTATTTCTTCCTTAACCATCCATATACCATTCATTCCCTTTTCTTGTTTTATTGCATTAACTAGGACTTCCAATATGATGCTGAAATATATCTCTGCTTTGTGGGAAAGCTTTGGCACGCTTGGTATTTAGTATAATGTTAACAGCAGGGAGTTTTGGGGTAAATTATCTTTATCAAGTTGAGGTTTCAAAATTAGAACAAAATTTGAATACACTCAATAGACATTTATGTTCCAGTTCCCTCAACTGCCACCATACTTTATCCTCAGCATGTTCCATTCAGGTTACCTGCTTGACACCTGAAAGCTTCTGAATTTGTGATAATCGGAGTGCATGCACGCTCTTTTGACACCATGGGCTGCAGCTCACCAGGCTCCTCTGTCCATGGGGTTATCCTGGCAAGAATACTTAACTGGGTTGCCATTTCCTTCTCCAGGGGATCTTCTTGATCCAGGAATTCAATCTGCATTGGCAGGTGAATTCTTTACCACTGAGCCACCTGGGAAGCCCTGTGATATCTGGGTAAATCATAATATGTACATAGCTCTAGTTTTACACTTTTTACCTTAAATTAGAATGGTCTTTGCAACTGTTCCTGAAATTTTTAAGAATAGAAACTTGATCTTTCAATGCGTGCTCCAGGCTAACAGTGTCCTTTACATAGTAGTTGCTCGATAATAGTTCTTGAACAAAAGAACATTACTGGTGCATGAAAAGCAGAGTCAAAATTTCTGGACTCAGACTTTGCCATTGGCCACCTGGGTTATATTGAGGGGGTCAATTCTCTGCTCTGTGGCTATGCTTCCCTTCCCTGGTAAAATAAGAGTACTGGATTCAAAGCAATGTTTTCCATACATGTGTGTGCTCTAGGAAATCCACAATTAAAGGGCTTGTCTGCCAAATGATGTAGATTTAAACTGCCAGAAAATCCCATTTATTGCTTTTACCTGCTATATTTATTCAGGTTCTACCTTAAGATTTCATTTGACTCGATCTAAGACCCCAGACCCAGGTCTGCTATTCAAAGACCCCAGGACCCCTAGTGTGGTGCTCTCTCAGGCATGCTCTAACACCTTCATTAAACCGTTACATTCTTTCTTCAAAGCCTGCAAAGAGTCGGACAGGACTGAGCGACTGAACTGAACTGAACTGAAGCTATCAGTGACTGAGGCAGTTGCTGATATGAATAGAAACATTTGACAACACAAGCCAGGGGATTCATTTGTTATCTGGCTTTCAAACAGAGTCCAGGCAAATGGTCCCATCTTCCTTTTGACTCCTGCAATTCCTGATGACTAACTGCATTCATCTCCTCTGATATGTGGCTACTCCCATAGATCTTGCTGGGAACTCTCTGTTTCAGGGGTTCATCTATCAGCCAGTGTGGATTAGGAGGACATTTAATGGAGAATTCATTATGATGAGAAATCTGTGAGTTGCAGTCATAAAATTTGCTCTCGCTTTTATAGAAAGCTTCATCATTCACCCACTCTTCCTGAAAACGATTGTTACCAGGCTAGCCCTCCCTCTTCTGGACTCCTGCTCTGTTTTGTAGGGTTTTGCAATGTTCGCCCAAATGTGTTATTTGAATCATTTCAGCCTAGGGTTATCGAATGCCTGCTATGAACCAGGTACTATGCTTACCATGACCAGTAAACCAGGGTGTGCTGTACACATCTATGCCCTTGACGACTGGCATGTCCTATTCCCATTTTCTTCCTTATCGCTCAAGATTATATTCACTCATAAATTCTATTATGCCTCTTCTTATCCACCTCTCATAAACTAGCTCATCATGCTCAGTGCTTTCATCCCTTGACTTCTCTCCTTTGTTCGCATGTTTTACCTTGTGCCTCTTAGCTAGCTTGTGGGGAAGATACAATGAACAAACAGAACTAAAACTCTTGAAGTTGTACCAGTTTCATGATCAGTTCAGTTTAGTCACTTAGTCATGTCTGACTCTTTGTGACCCCATGGACTGCAGCACGCCAGGCTTCCCTGTCCACCACCAACTCCCAGAGCTTACTCAGACTCATGTCCATCGAGTTGGTGATGCCATCCAACCATCTAATCCTCTGTCATCCCCTTCTCCTCCCACCTTCAGTCTCTCTCAGCATCAGGGTCTTTTCCAATGAGTCAGTTTTCACATCAGGTGACCAAACTATTAGAGTTTCAGCTTCAGCATCAGTCCTTCCAATGAATATTCATGACTGATTTCCTTTAGGATTGACTGGTTTGATCTTGCAGTCCAAGGGACTCTTAAGAATATTCTCCAACATCACAGTTCATCAATTCTTTGGCACTCAGCTTCCTTTATAGTCCAACTCTCACATTCATACATGACTGCTGGAAAAACCATAGCTTTGACTAGATGGAACTTTGTTGGCAAAGTAATGTCTCTCCTTTTTTAATATGCTATCTAGGTTAGTCATAGTATTTCTTCCAAGGAGCAAGTGTCTTTTAATTTTATGATGGCAGTCACCATCTGCAGTGGTTTTGGAGCCCCAACCCAAATGAAGTCTCTCACTGTTTCTAAATATTAGCTATTATTATTGTTATACTTGTAATTGGCATCTGAGCAGATGAATCGAGTAGGAAGAAAAGATACAAAAGGGTAAGGCATTGGGATTTGTCATTCAAACAGAGGAGGAACAGATGCAGGGGGCTGGGGATGTGCAGATTCCTGGTCCAGGTGTGAAAAACAAAAGAGATGGTTGGGAACGAAAACAGATAATGCTAGAAACATTCTTATGATTTCTTTAGATGTCTGGTCCAAGCTATGAACAGCTGCCCACGAAGGATTAGACGTTATGAATGTCTTCCCTCTCTACCCCCAGTCTCCTTGCCAAACTGGAAGGAATTTTCTGTGCTGCCCTTTCAAGAGGAGCTGCCTCGGGCTTTCTGCTCTGGCTGCCAAACTCAAGGGAGAGGGTCACACATCATGGCAGCCAAGGGTGAAGGACTCCTTGGGCAACACTTGATCTACTGACTATTTTTTTGGCAGCCCACTCAAAATTATTGATTTGAATGTGTATTTAGAAATGAGGGTTGGAGCTACAAAGGGGCCTGCTACACATCCCTGATAGAACTGGAATAATCTGAGAGATTCTTCACTCATAGCCTCTCAGAGGATCTCAGTCTGGGCTTTTCTCAAGGCCAGGAAAACATTACTCTCCCCCTAAGGACAAGCCCTCAGTACAATAAGTCTCAATGCCCTATTCACCTGCCAACCTGAAAACTGATCAGTTAAAAGTATATATAATCATACTTAATTATTACCATGTGTTCATACAGGGGCTTAAATGCTTCTTTAGGGTTCATTCTTCATTGATGTATAGATGATTTATAATATTTTATTAATTTCAGGTAGACAATAGTGATTCAATATTTTATAGATTATACTCCATTTAAAGTTACTATAAAATGTTGGATATATTCCCTGTGCTATACAATGTATCCTTGTGACTTACTTATACATAGTAGTCTGTACATCTTAATCCCCTTCTCTTCCTTCCCCCTCCCATCCTCGTCCCCACTGGCAACCACGAGCTTTAATAAAGACTTTTATTAATTTGTTTTTTCATTGCTTGATTCATTTATCCATCAGACAAATACTCACCTCTTGAAACCCGGTAACAGTACTTCGTATTTAGATGAATAAGTTAAAAAAAAATTATATATATATATATATACACACACATAATTCCTGCTGTCTATCAATCACAGGCTAATCATTAGAGAAAGAGAGCAAAATGCTGAAGTGTGATGAGTGCTATAATAATGATTAGGACATATCAAGGCAGGGACAAGGCCCTTGGGAATGGAAATATCAAAAGGATTGAGTCAAATATAAAAATGCTGTTTTAAAACACAAATGAAGGTGTGTTATAGACATGCACATTCTTCCCTTCATGGCTGAGACCCATCCTGCTCCTGAGTCTCAGCACATTTCTGACACCCCTATGTCCCTAAATATCCCTGCCCCACCTCAGAGGGCTCCCCAGAATAGGCTCAGCATCAGAGACCTGAGGATGCTTATTGTAGCTGTTGCTTGGTAGTAAAATATGTTTCTTTGTCCCAAGGGCTAAGTAAAAATGTTCAAAATACTCTATAATGTTCACAGAAATGAAAATGATCACAATTGCTAGAATGTATTGGTTTCTTACTACATGCTACCTATTCGGCTAAGCACTCTGCATCCGTTTCCTACTGAGTCTTTATAAACCCCTGTGCGCTGGGTCTGCTGCCCTTCCCTTTACAATGCCATGGAAGCTCCAATGCACAGTCACCCAGCTAGTACGTGATGGAGATTAAACTTGAATCTGTACCTCACTGTTAAACCAACCCTCATCACTGCATTATATTGTTTCACAAGGGGGGTGGGGAGGGGTTGGGAGCATAACAGGGTAATCAGAAAAGCTTTATAGAAGAGCTGAGTGCCGAAGGACAAACAAGAATGAAAAACTCTATTTGTCTTAACTAATCAACTAGCCTCCCTGGTCCTACAACTTATGAAGTTCATTTTCTG
This sequence comes from Oreotragus oreotragus, assembly GCA_006410675.1. NCBI lineage: Eukaryota > Metazoa > Chordata > Mammalia > Artiodactyla > Bovidae > Oreotragus > Oreotragus oreotragus. Next base: position 52,390 of record SJYX01001927.1, read on the forward strand.
TTAATTTAACGAACTGAGAGAGACAGCAATTCGGTGCGTGAAATTTGGTAAAGATAAAAGAAAATCTACTTTCTTTCTCTTTACTCTTCTAGCCTTTTATCCCCGTGAGCCTATCATAGTGCTAGATACATATTTGACTGGTGACTGATGGATGGAGACAAAATCTGAGATTTGGACAGCCTCCCAGGTCATCAGTCACAATGCAGGACTTGAAGGTGACAGCAACATATCCCCAGCCGCGGTATGTACAAAAATAACATTTTATTTCAAGGCATAGTTGAAAGCATCTCCTTTGCTTTGAGAGTGTTAATTATTTCTGAAGTGTAAGAAAGTGTATCCAGACAGAGGTTAGAAATATCCAGACCTTTTGCTACTCATTTCAAAAAGCAGATTCTATTCCTTTACAGAAGATATCTTGGTTAATCAAATGTTACATACTCTTTTCATTTTCCTTGCTGGTTCCTGTCTACATTCTCTTCTCTTATTCCACGATCATTTTCAGACATGTGGGGAGTGGGTGAGGAAAGGGAAACCATTTTTAATAAACCAAGAATAGTAAACAGGGCTAATTTTCCTTGATGCTTTTGGAAACAGGAAGCCCCCAGAACAAGTTAAGAGATATCTTTCTTTGCTGGCAAATTCATTTTCCATAATGAGAGGCGGTCATCTTTCCTGAGGAGTCTGAAATTCTCAGATAAAGATGAAAAGATGGTGTTTTATCATAATGACACGGATCTGCATCCCCATTTATTTTGTGCTCCAGCAGCAAAATATACTGGGGACTGTCATTCTGCTTTGCCAAGTGGGAAAAGATTTAGCCATTTAAATAATTCGAAAGTAAAAAGAAGCACCAAAGGAAAAGAGCACAGAATAATAGCTTTACAGTCTCCCTTGGAAAAAGGAATTCAAACCGCTAACCCAGATAGTCAGAGTTTATAACTCGCCTCCTAAACTCTGTCCGCTACTGGTGCTCTTTAGGACAGAGTATTTCCTTGGCTCATCCTTCATAATAATAATCATTCTTTACACTCCTGGAGCACTTTAGATATCTTTCAGAGTACTTCCACATCCATTATCTCATTTGGTCCTCAGAGTAGCTCTTGGAAGAAAACAGAGCTGGGACCATCACCTCCATTAACAGATATGAGGGACTTGTTCACAAGTCTCCCATTAGCCCTTTTTGTGGTTAAAAGAGCAGAAGCCACGACTACATGCTCTGGTCCAAAGGCCAGATTTCTTCTTCCAGAAACCTAGTCATGCCTTTCCGTGAAGGTGCACAAATGTCAGAAGCTCTCAAAGTTACAAATCTCATCATCTTCAAAACAATTAATTTCAAGGGTTTACTCTGAGCCAACACTCTGAAAAAGACAGGCCTGCTCTGGATATCAGAAGCCGATTGGATCTTTCCTCTACCCTCCTTTTTTATACTTGGATCTGAGACTATTTGGAATAACTTCTGGTAAAAAGCTTAATCATTAAAAAAAATAAACCTAAAAAATGCAGAGGCTGTACTTGAGAGCTCTCCGCTTTCCCTTACATCCTATATGTTTCAGTTGAATAATGCTGGTACCTAATTCTACCTCTATTTTAAATCCACAACTGGGTTATATTTTCACCGTCTGGTTTAAATACATTTCGAATTGTCAGTATCATTGCTTCTACTTCAGATTAATAGGATCAGCCAAAAGGATGCCTGACATTTTTGTTGCTATAGAAACTGGTCCTGATGTAACACAGCTTGCCTTTCTCCTATTTTGCCATACATCTATCCAGCTATTGAACACAGACATCTTTTTGTTTCACAAGGAATTACATTAAAAAATTAAGCCATAATTTCATCCTGGGTTAGTCCCCATTCTGTCAAAAAGAGTATTAAATAACATTAAGAAGCATCTGAAAGAAAGTGGGAATTGTTGATAACATTGCTTGATAGCTTATGAGCCTCCCAGACAGAAAGAGAACACAAGTTGAGCAAATTATCCCACATCCTAAATCCGTGTTCTTTCCTGCTAGAGTTAAGTACTTCAAACATTTTCCTTAGCGACCTCTAAGCCAAGGTAAGACATTCCACCTTACTTAGCCTGTGGGCAACCAAAGCAAGCAGACTCCTCTCCCTCCCACTCACCCACCCCCACACACATTCACAAAATAGTTTCTGGACAGCTGTTTCCTTAAATATGTCATCAACATCCTCCAACATATCACCTACATTGTACACTGAAATTCCTTCTCCACAGATGCACCATCGCCCCCAGAGAAAACCTCTCACTCAGAATTAAGATGTAAAGTCTCAGCACTTAACAATGTAGCCAGCACGTATGGCTGGTGCCAGAAGGTACACTCAAGAAGCAAGAGATAGAGAGAATGACAAAAAAAAAAAAAAAAAAGGCGGCACACTGGGAAACACAACTTCTCCAACCCCTATAATGACTGATGTTTATCAAAAGCAGATGCAATAAGCAGCTCTCTAATTGGCAGGATCTAAACTGTCAGATGTCCATTTGTCACAGCCATGATGGTAGTGACGAGGTATGCATTTGAGTGAATTTCTCCCTTTCCCATTACAGGTTTAAATAAAATGTTCACAACCAGTTAGGTACGGATGACCAAAGGGACAGATTCCGTAGGCAGCTCTCCAGGTTATCAAACTCAAGAAACTTAAGTGATGAATTTGTTTTGGAAACCAAGTGGGATTTATGAGTAGTATATGGATTGAGAGAAAACACAAGGACTTTCTTACTTGAAGGAATATGGAGCTCACCCCACAGGTCAGACACAGAGGAGTCTAACGAGGTCGAGGCTATTTTGTATCAAGAGCCAGGAAAGAAGCAGAACGGCCAGCAGCCTTTCTATCGTAAGTTAAAAAAACCACCACCACCAACAACAAAACAAAGGTTGGGAGCGTGGAATTGACATATATACACTGCTATATTTAAAACAGAAATCAACAAGAACCTGCTGTATAGCATAAGGAATGCTGCTCAACATAATAACCTAAATGGGAAAAAAATTTGAAAAAGAATAGGTACATGGATTTTAATAAATGAATCACTTTTCTGTACACCTGAAACTAACACAATATAGTTTCTCAACTGTGCTCCAATATAAAATAAAAATTAAAAGAAAATGAGATAATAACAAAAAACAGAGTTAGAAAATCAAACCAAAGTCAAATCAATAAAGTGAGTGTTAGTGTACCATCACACACACACACACACACACACACACAAATAAGCAAAAATCCAAGAGTATATGTCACACATTTCTTGTGTTTCAGAGAGTAAATTTGTATAGAGGAAAGGGCCAGAGAAAAAAATGTTAACTAAGTCTCTGTTATATGGTGATACTTTGATGGGGATTTAATAACTATGATCTTATTAAATTTTCACAATTTCTATGAGGCTGAGGTTATCCTCAAATCTACTTTACAGATGAGGCTGCTGATGTTCAGCAAGGGCTAAATCTTGTTCCTAACACCAGGCTTTAGTGTGGCAGAACTGGAAAGTGGAATGGCCAACAGTGGAGTCAGTGACCATTTTTTGGAGTTTGCATAGATAATCTACTAGAGACCTCTTCAAAAAAAATTGAACTAGATATCTCTTCAAGAAAGTTAGGGATACCAGGGAACATTTCATGCAAAGACAGGCAAAAAAAAAGGGGGGACAGAAATGGTATGGACCTAACAGAAGCAGAAGATATTAAGAAGAAGTGGCAAGAATACATAGAAGAACTATACAAAAGAGATCTTAATGACCCAGATAATCACAATGGTGTGGTCACTCACATAGAGCCATACATTTTGAGTGCAAAGTCAAGTAAGTCATAGAAAGCATCACTACAAACAAAGCTAGTGGAGGTGATGGAATTCCAGCTGAGCTATTTCAAATCCTAAAAGATGATACTGTGAAAGTGCTGCACTCAATATGCCAGCAAATTTGGAAAACTCAGCAGTGTCCAATGGACTGGAAGAGGTCAGTTTTCATTCCAATCCCAAAGAAAGGCAATGCCAAAGAATGCTCAAACTACCGCACAATTGCATTCATCTCACAAGGTAGTGGAGTGATGCTCAAAGTTCTCCAAGCCAGGCTTCAACAGTACATGAACTGAGAACTTCCAGACATTCAACTTGGATTTAGAAAAGGCAGAGGAATCAGATATCAAATTGCCAACATCCACTGGATCATAGAAAAGGCAAGAGAATTCCAGAAGAACATCTACTTCTGCTTCATTGACTATGCTGCTAAAGCATTTGACTGTGTGGATTACAACAAACTGGAAAATTCTTCAAGAGATGGGACTATCAGATCACCTTACCTGCCTCCTGAGAAATCTGTATGCAGGTCAAGAAGCAACAGATAGAACCAGACATGGAACAATGGACTAGTTCCAAACTGGAAAGTATGTCAAGGCTGTATATTGTCAAGCCCAGTGCAGAGTTTAGCTCAGTTCAGTTGCTCAGTCATGTCCGACTCTGTCCATCACCAACTCCTGGAGTTCACCCAGACTCATGCCCATCGAGTCGGTGATACCATCCAACCATCTCATCCTCTGTCGTCCCCTTCTCCTCCTGCCCCTCATCCCTCCCGCATCAGGGTCTTTTCAAGTGAGTCAGCTCCGCATCAGGTGGCCAAAGTACTGGAGTTTCAGCTTCAACATCAGTCCTTTCAATGAACACCCAGGACTGATCTCCCTTAGGATGGTCTGCTTGGATCTCCTTGCAGTCCAAGAGACTCTCAGGGTCTTCTCCAACACCACAGTTTAAAAGCATCAATTCTTCAGCGCTCAGCTTTCTTTATAGTCCAACTCTTACATCCATACATGACTACTTGAAAAACCATAGCCTTGACTAGATGGACCTTTGTTGACAAAGTAATGTCTCTGCTTTTTAACACGTTGTCTAGGTTGGTCATAACTTTCCTTCTAAGGAAAAACCTTCTTTTAATTTCACAGCTGCAATCACCGTCTGCAGTGATTTTGGAGCCCAAAAAATAAAGTCAGCCACAGTGCAGAGTAGTAACACTGTAACTCTTGGGTAGGTCAGTCTCCAGGTCCTGATGTGTATAAGGAAAGTGGCCTGGAATGAAGGGCAGGTAAGTACCATCTGTGGGACACCTCCACATTCGAGCACCAAATGAGCTGTGTCATCTCATACACAATGACACTGAGTTTGGAAATGCTGGTCCCATCTTAAGGATGAGGAGGCAGAGGCCAAACATGGTCAATTACCTTGTCAAAGGCCTTCCTAGCTAGGAACTGTCAAAGCTGGGATTTGAACTTAGGACTATTTGGTTATGAAGCCTGTGTTCTGTCTATGATACCACTGCTGTCTATCCAGTCAGTGACTTTCTTTTGAGAATAATAATAATAACAGTGAAGATGCTGATGCTGTTCATAGCTCATACATAGTTCTATATCACGTGCTAAGTTTCTGGCACAGTTCCAAACACTTATTCTATGTTAGTTCATTTAGTCCACATAATCACCCCAGGAGGTAGATGCTATTATTATCTCCACGTTACAGAGGAAGCTGAGGCACAGAGACTTTAAGCCACTTGCCAAAGGTGACAAAGAAGATGAGTGGCTAGAGTGCACAGCTTCAGCTCTCCTCCCCCAGTACCTATCAGGGAAGGCTTTGCTGTATGGTATAAATGCAGTCAGCCTTCTCTAGTGGAGGCTTCTCTAGTGGCTCACTTGGCAAAGCATCTGCCTGCAGTGCAGGAGACCCAGGTTCAATCCCCGAGTCTGGAAGACCCCCCGGGGAAGGAAATGGCAACCCACTCCAGTACACTTGCCTGGACAATTCCATGGACAGAGGAGCTGGGCAGACTATAGTCCATGGGATTGCAAAGACTCTGACACAACTATGTGACTTTCACTTTCATAAAATTGGTCACGTTGTAGGACAGAAGATAGGAATTTGCCTTGGACACTGAAGCACAAGGTCTTGTCCCTGGGACTAGGGTTGATTACTTTTCAAATCTGACTCATTGTCCTTCCAGGATGTGACTGAGAGAAATAGGTCATCCAAGTTGCGTTACTTCAAAACGGGCCGAGAGCCTCATTACTGACCGGGTGTGATGTGCAGATATTCTCATCACAAGATTTCTATTTGACCTCAATAATAGCAGGGGCCTCCCTGATAACTCAGTTGGTAAAGAATCTTCCTGCAATGAAGGAGACCCCAGTTCAATTTCTGGATCTGGAAGATGCTAGAGAAGGGATAGGCTACCCACTCCAGTATTCTTGGGCTTTCTTTGTGGCTCAGCTGGTAAAGAATCTGCCTGTAATGTGGGAGACCTAGGTTTGATGCCTGGGTTGGGAAGATCCCCTGGAGAAGGGAACGACTACCCACTCCAGTATTCTGACCTGGGGAATCCCCTGGACTGTATAGTCCATGGGGTCACAAAGAGTCAGACAGGAGTGAGTGACTTTCACACACAATTCAATAATAGCATGTAGAGAGACTGAGAGATGCCAGATATTCAGTAGCATCCTGCCTGAAGCCAGCAGTAGTCTGTGCCTCTTAACCAATAGCACAGCATAACCTCTGAGAAAAAGCAAATATTTATTCCCGAGTCAGTCATTCGTTGCCCCAGCTAATATTTATGGCTTTCATCCCCAGCACTAGCCAGCAGAGAGAGCTTTGTCGAGCTTCAGGGATTCCAGCAGCAGCCAGGTGGAAGAGCTGTAAAATTTTCAGGCAAAATCCACCAGTTTAGAGTGGGAGAAGGAGCTGACAGGTGACCTGCCTGGAGGAGAACGTGGCTGACCACAGGCTGACAAGTGGTCTAAAGGAGCAACTTCCATGAGGGAGTCATATATCAGCCAGGATGGACTGGGAAAATGTCTACTCCAGGATTAGTGTTCTTACAGTCACTGAGCTCTGTGACTTCAGACAAGGCATCTAACTGTTCCAGGTCTCAGCTTTCTCAGAAGTAACATGAAGAGGCTGACTCAGTTTCATTCAAGATTCTTCCAGTTCTATGCTAAAGCTGTTCAATCTCATTCCCACTCCCAAACAAAGGCCAGGATTCTAAGAATTCCAGGCTAAGTCAGAGCTTACGGCTCCTGGCTTGCCCAGAAGGGAGACTCACATCTCCACCATCTCTGCAGACGTGCATCCAACCTAAGACGGTAATTTTGGATGTTCAAGGGCAACTCATTTTGTCAACTCTCAAATTCAAGAGTATTACTCTTCAAGAGAGTTTTGCCTGTCCAGTAGAGAGCAATAAATGAAAACATTGGAGGAGGCAGGGCTGTGCTGAGGAAGGAGCATGAGACAATAGGAAGAACTGAAGTTATCAGGTGGGTCAAAAGTTTGTTTGGGTTTTTCATAAGATGTTATGGACAACCCTGAATGAACTTTTTGGCCATCCCAATCAATGGTGAAAGTATTTGAATGCTTCATTGAGTTGAGACCTTTGGATTTTATTCTGTAAAAGATGACATGTCATCACAAGTGCTTATGCCATGGAGGGGGGTGACTTGAATGGGTTTTAGAATAAAAGATCTGATGGCAGGGCAGAAGTTGGACTGGAGAATGGAGACAGACTTTACTCTCCCATTCACTCACTCACTCACTGTAGTACAATTATTGATATCTTCACTAAATATTTTTTGACTGAATAAGTGACCATTTGGTCTCCAGAAAAAATAAGTTTCTTCCTTAGGCATTTAGCCCCTAGGACCTGGTATCCAGTAAAAATGTTATTGCCCTTCATTGAGCTAATGTGAGAATGTTGCTCAGGTCAGGTCCCACAGCAGATGAGGTAACAGGGAAAGGGTAAAGAAACATCATCTTGGGAAATGTGCTACCATTTCTGATTTCCTGGTTCTGACTTTCTCTTGGAATAATTTCACATGGCCAGCTGCATCAGCACGTTGAGTTATACAAGGTAGCTAGCTGTCGCACTGTAACAGGCATGACGTATCATTCCATTGATGCATGAAATTAAAAAGATGTGGCTTGCTAGAGATACAGCAGATAAACCAGACTTGCTTCTCAGCCCATCTACTTTTATTCACACAGGAAAATCTCAGAAGAAGAGAACGAAGAACCAGTCAGCCTGATTAACTGACCATAGACTGGAGCCAATAAACAGTTTCATGCCATCCACAGGTAAAGAAGTGGGGGTGTTTGATGTTTATTGAGTTCCTACTATGTGCTCGGCATGCTAGCAGATGCGATGCATAGAGGAATAAATGGAATCCGCTAAATATCAGAGGAGAGGCATCTTATCCAACCTGAAAACATCAGGGAAAGCTTCTTGGTAGAAGTAATGCCTCACCTGAATGTTGAAGGGAAACTAGGAATTCACCAAGAAGCAGAAAAGGTTAAAAGCAGGGCAGGTATGCAGAGGTAGTGGCCAGGGTTGGGTAGGTGGGGGTGGGGAGCAAGTTTCCCCACTTCCTGCACCAGGACAGAGCTTCTGCTACAGACATGGCCACCCAGGGCTCCAACACGGACAGTGGATTTCTGCCAGAAGGTGAAGAGACACAGTGAGCAGGCCTCAGAGCAGATGTGGCAAGTGCATGGGGTTAATCAAGCATTCTGCAGCCAGGAAGAAAAATAAATGCCCCCAGGGCAATACTGGCAGCAGCTGGCAGGAGATGGCACAGACTCAAACTTTGTCCTCCTGGAATAAGAGCTGCTCTGCTCTCGGAGGACTGGAAGCACTCGCCCAGGGCTCCTCTCTGGACCCTCCTTGTTCACAGAGAGGACAACAGAAAGGGGGGAGGGCAAAAAATTAGTAACAGTGTCACTGATCTGCAATAAAGAAAGTAATCAATAATCATTCTGCGAAGGAAAAGGAGAGATGGAGAAGATGGCTATTTGGTAATTTGATGGTTTCTATTTGCTTCTCTGTCTTTGATTTTACAGTTGGGAAGGATGTGAGTGTTATTACATGGCAATGAGGTTGCTATGGTAACTCCTTATTGTTTAATATAAGACTAGCTAAATCTTAGATAAGTTACTGGGAGAAAAATTAATGCTGCCAAAGGCCAGTTTCAGTTTTTTATTCTTTTTGTGTCTGTAATGTTTCTGCCTGTTTCCCCTACATAATCTACCCTTCTCCTAGGACATCAAACACACGTCAGGATAAAGGACGGCTTCAGTCATTATTGAAGGGATCCTCTACCATTGAAAACCAACCAGGACCCAGCAGTCAAGGGGAAAAAGGTCAATAAAAGAGGTGACTGTCTGGACCCAGAAGAATTCAAGAGGTGGCTCAACCCTAGATTTACAGTCCAACATGCCTGTGCCTGAATTCCGGCCTGGCTATGTAGCCATTCTGTGACCATGGGCAATGAAACTTTCTGGACTGGTTTCTTAATCCTCAAAAATAAGGAAAATGATGACATCCATCTCATTGAGTTTTTCTGGGAAAAATAAATTGCCTGGAAAATCTCAGGGACAGAGGAGACTGGTGGGCTACAGTCCACAGGATCTCAAAAAATTGGACACAACTGAACAACTGAGAACATACAGAGGTAGTATTTAATGCTCAATAATTAGCTATTATTTTTTTCTCTTTTCCTCCTCCTCCAATTTTGATAATGATAATGAAGATGATGGCAATGACTATTGTCTTTTTAATACATTAAGGTCTAGTTTCAAATCCATGCTTCCAACTTCCCTTACTTCCCTATAACACACAGAGCTTGCTTCTCTAGGCACTGCCTTTGGTCTACTTTGAGGTGACACAAGGTGGGCACTAGGTTGAGGGTGAGGAAGTAGAGGATAGGGAGTCACTGACAAGTCACAAGAACTTGCTTTGCCCCAGATCCTAGGCTAAGCCCTAATTTGCATTATCTTTCAGTGTTACAATATTCCAGTGATGTAAGTGTGGTTATCCCCATTATACAGAGGAAGAAACTGAGGCTTGGAGAGGTTTACTACTTGGCTGTTGTTCCCACAGCTCACACACGGTAGCTCTGCAGACATTTGATTTCAAAACCCATACTTTTTCACAGCCATTCTGAACATTCATTTTTTATGGGCTTTCTTCTGATGCATTTCTATCTTATCTTCCCTGCCCAGCAATCCTGGTAATCGGAAGAGAGCCTTCATTTTTTCTTCTTAGTGTTCTGCCCTTTCTCGTGTTCCAGCCATAGCACATAGGATAGACCCAACTAAAGCCTGCTGACTGAGGTATTAGAATCAAGTCAAAGAACAAAAAAAATGAGACAAGAAAAACAGAGCCAGCCATGTCTGCCGGCAGAGACTGACATGGCTAACGTATTGAGTCTTAGATTTCAAATGACAGCAAGGATACAGAGACAAAAAAGTATCAAAATTCTGACATAACTGACAATCGGGGAAAAACAAAGGCTATGAAACTAGTGGTTACAATAAAGCAGGTGAAGTCTGAAGAAAACTAATTAACTTTCCAATTATGTCAGAAGTTGTAAATTATAAGTTTTCACACCGTTAGAAAGGAGGCTGCGGGGAAAGGATGACAAACCAGAGGTTTCAATAACGCCGGAGAACACATAACTTTCATTAATAGGCAGCTCTGGCGGTAATATTATAAAAAGCATTCTGGTTTCCTGAAATTCCCTTGTAATGAATGGCTTCTCAATTCAATAATTTTATTTCAGTTAATCTATCACCTTGAAAGCACATGCTAAGGAAGCCTAGCAGAGCGCTCTTTTGGATAATTTAATAAGTGTTTCATTTTTTCTCAACTCCCCCCTGCCTCAAGTGATAACCTTGTTAGAGCAATAGCCTTAAACCACAGACAAGAGGTCCACTCATAGTGCCTGCAGTGAGCCTTGTTCTTGTCTCTGCAAGTTGCATGAAAACTTTAAGAAGTGAATGGTGAAAATGTGTTTTGTGACTGACTAGCAATTTTATTAATATATTTAAATTTTCACTTAGGAAAATTATGCATGAAGTATGAAAATCTTGACAATTTCAGCATTAGATAGTTGAAAGTATCTTGTGGCTTTAAACCCTCACAGAACTTATCTTACATTTCGGCTTGATCTCCACCTGCCTTCTGACTTTTAGATCACAGGACCCCCGTTTTTCTGTGTAAGATGAACAGAATAATGCCTGCTGTGTATGAGTGCTGCTGCTGCCATTTCAGAGAAGACAATGGCACCCCACTCCAGTACACTTGCCTGGAAAATTCCATGGACGGAGGAGCCTGGTAGGCTGCAGTCCATGGAGTCACTAAGAGTCGGACACGACTGAGCAACTTCACTTTCACTTTTCACTTTCATATCTTGGAGAAGGAAATGGCAACCCACTCCAGTATTCTTGCCTGGAGAATCCCAGGGACGGAGTCTGGTGGGCTGCTGTCTATGGGATCGCACAGAGTCGGACACGACCGAAGCGACTTAGCAGCAGCAGCTGCTGTTTAGTCTCTAAATTGTGTCTGACTTTTTGTGACCCTAGGGACTGTAGCCCACGAGGCTCCTGTGTCGATGGAATTCCCCAGGCAAAAATATTAGAGTGAGTTGTCATTTCCTTCTCCAGGGGAGCTTCCCAACCCAGGGATCAAACCCAAGTCTCCTGTGTCTCCTGCATCAACACGCAGATACTTTACCACTGAGCCACCTGGGAAGGCCCATGTACATGTTATCATGCTGCAAAAAATTAATGCATGAAGTGCTTGGTAGATTGTAGGCACTCAATCAATGGTTCTTTCATTAGTAAAAGTATCTTCAGCTTTTTTTTTTTTCCCCCTGCAACATCTTAGTTCCCAGACCAGGGATTGAACCCACACCCCCAGTAGTGGAAGCACAGCGTCTTAACTGCTGGACTGCCACTGAATTCCCAGTATTCATTTTTTTTTTTTTTTTTTCAGCAAGAAACATTGACTGAGTACTTCTGGCCAGATAATAGAGACTGTGCTAGATGCCAGAGGCTAAATATGACAAAACAGCCTCGAAGTCGCTCACTCTCTCACTCTCTCTCTCTTCTCCTATCTCTTTGCTCAGCCTGCCCTCTTCAACCTAGAGATTCTTACCCTAGCTGAAGGTCTGTAAGACCTCGGTAAAGATTTATTTCCAGTACAAGTAGTAATACTACAGCCCCAGTTGCTCTGTCTGATAATAAAACAGTCTCTTACATGGATAAATACAGAAGATGCTTACACTTTTTTATCTTATGTGGGCATAACTGTGATGCTACTGATAACAACAGCCTGCATTTTAGAAGGATGATACTTGGTTGATATGCTCACTTTACAGGTTGGGAGGCTGAGATGCAAAGAGAGATGCCCAAATCTATCTGACTCCCCAAGTCAAGTCCCACAGTGCTTTCTCTACACTCTCTCCTTCTCTGCTGTGGGAACTGGACAGACAAAGACCAGAATCTAAGTTATGAAGAAGAGGAAACCAAGATGAGGGAGAGGAACTAATATGCCCGTTGCTAATACTGTAAGTGACTGGTGGAGACAATATTAGAAATCAGGTGCTTTATCACTTGCAGAGTCTTATAGTCCCTCAGCTCACGTGCACTAGGGGGCACCATGAAACACTGGGCAACCTCTGAATAATAATAATACCAATAATGATGACAGCAGCCATCGGTTAACATGTACTTACTCCCTCTCAAGTGCTGTTGAATGAGTGCTGGATCTCATTGGTCTTGGCAGCAATACTATAAGATAGGCATATTACTTTCCCCATCTTTACACATGACTGAAAGACACAGATAGATAAAGAAACATGTCCAAAGCAACAGAGTAAGTATAGCCAGCATTTAAACGCAGGCAGCTGGATGCCAAATTTGACCCTCTTCACTGCTTCACTAACTGTAATAGTTTGTCTTCCCTTGGTATTGGCTCATGTGTGTACATGGATCTGAGTATGTATATCTCCCCACACATTTGGAGAAAAAAAAAAAAAAAAAGATTTAGTCCTCTGTGCAGTAAAGAATTAAACTGCAGGCCTGAGGCTGCTGTCTTTAAAGGATATGCTTGCAAGATTAGTCCCTGACTGATGACCGAAAACTTGGCTCTAAAAATGGTGCTTGCATGTTAAGATTGGTCCACTATACCTAGACTGTTAATGCAAAGAATTTGGTTTATTCTCAATACCTGCTTTCTTCCTTTGGAGACTGGAATTTTGTAGTTGTTAGGCAGAGAGTGCATATGTGACCAGCTCCCCAAAAAATCTTAAATGAGCTTCCTTGGAGCAGAAACATCTTAACAAACATTGCTGCATTTTCACTGCTTGGGTAGAATGCATTCTACATGACTCCTCATGGGAGGGAGAGAAGTTAGGAAGACTGAACACAGATCCTTTCAGAGTCCATTAAGTTCTTCCCTTATTGATCCAGCTGTGTATCCTTGTTGCACCTCTATAAGAAGCCTTAGGTATATGCAGGACTATATGTGGAGTCTCCTGAGTTCTCCATAGAATTAATGAATGTGTGCATATCCCTAAAACAACTCCTCACTCATAGGCTATGAAATAAATTCCTCGGATTAACCAGTTAGTAGATATATTTTTTACACTCCTAATTTTTCTTTCATGTTTAATTAAGATATAACTGATATGCTCAGTTGCTTAGTCATGTCTGACTCTTTGCAATCCCATGGACTGTAGCCTGCCAGGCTCCTCTGTCCATGGAGTTTTCCAGGCAAGAATACTGGAGTGGGTTGCCATTTCTTTGTGCAATAAATGACATACAACACTATATTAGTTCTAGGTATACAGCGTGATGCTCTGATGTAATATATATACACATATCAGTATATATATATACATATCAGTCCTGAATATTCATTGGAAGGACTGATGCTGAAGCTGAAATTCCAATACTTTGGCCACTTGATGTGAAGAACTGAATCATTGGAAAAGACCCTGATGCTGGGAAAGATTGAAGGCAGGAGGAGAAGGGGATAACAGAGGATAAGATGGTTGGATGGCATCACTGACTCGACAGACATGAGTTTGAGCAAGCTCCGGGAGTTCGTGATGGACAGGGAAGCCTGGTGCACTGCAATCCATGAGGTTGCAAAGAGTCAGACACGACTGAGTGACTGAACTGAATTGATACATATATACACACACACAAACATATATATATATAAAACAAAACTATTCCTATGATAAGTTTTGTTAACATTCATCATTTCACCTAGAAACAATTTTTTTTCCCTGTGATAAAAACTTCAGATTTATTCTCTTTTCAAGTTTCAAATATATGATACTTAATTACTATTATCATGTTATACATTATAGCCCCAGAACTTATTTATCTTATGCCTTGAAGTTCACATACTTTAANGACTGAACTGAATTGATACATATATACACACACACAAACATATATATATATAAAACAAAACTATTCCTATGATAAGTTTTGTTAACATTCATCATTTCACCTAGAAACAATTTTTTTTCCCTGTGATAAAAACTTCAGATTTATTCTCTTTTCAAGTTTCAAATATATGATACTTAATTACTATTATCATGTTATACATTATAGCCCCAGAACTTATTTATCTTATGCCTTGAAGTTCACATACTTTAACCACTTTCTTTTATTATTTTTATTTTGACCATAGTTCTTTTCTTTGTCCAACTATTCATTCAAGAAACACTCATCAAGAACTTACTCTGTGCCAGAGAATAAGATTCACATTGTAGTGGAGAAGATACACTTTAATCACACAGTAGGACAAACACATATTAGCAATAGTAAAAACATATACACAGACATACATAAACACTGTATATGTGTGCGTGTGTGTGTATACATATATAAAATTGTGATCTGAGATACCAAAGGAAAGTACAAAGAACGGCACAAGTCTATGAGAACCTACTGTATAGCATAAGGGGAAAAAGGTACAACCTGTTTATAGAACATATATTAAGTTAACCTTAAAAATGCATTACTATATACATTAGATGCAAACAAATACTGTTTGATTCCATTTATACCCGATAACTAGAATAGTCAAGTTCAAAACACCAGTACTGTATATTAATGTGTATATATGGAATTTAGAAAGATGGTAATGATGATCCTACATACAATACAGCAGAAGAGACACAGATGTAAAGAACAGGTTTTTGGACTCTGTGCGAGAAGGCGAGGGTGGGAGGATCTGAGAGAATAGCATTGCAACATGTATACTGCGGGGGGTGGTGGTTTAGTCGCTGAGTCGTGTCTGACTCTTGCGATCCCATGAACTGAGGCCTTAGAGGCTCCTCTGTCCATGGGGCTCTNTTTTTTGGATATTTGTAGTTTTAGTCTTTTTTGATGTTAATGGTAATAATACCAGAATTAAGAAAAAAAAACTAGATTTTTTTCACACCTGATCCTCTTGGTTCTTAGCAAAACTTACATAGAATTAACTTTTTATACAGTTGTATAATTCAAAGATTGATCCCATAAAGCAGTGACTGTTTTCTATGACACTGTTTTACGTATCCAAACAAAGATGTTAGTGGATGGACAGTAAGTCATTCAAACTATTGCCAATCTGCTGTTACTTAAAATATTTGTTGGTGCTCCTCCTCCTTAGCAATTCTTCCGTTGCCATTGTTGTTAATCATATTTAGTTTTAACAAAATTGATCTTTACCGTTGTGCTACAACAAATAAAAAAAAGTTTGCCTGGATGACCTTTTAAAATCACAAATCTAGCTGTTTGGGTGGATAACATATTTGCTGCTTTTGTCATTCAAAATCCTTTGAAAATGCAGGGTTCTCCCCCTCTAATTAATCAAAATTAAATGTTTCAGTATTATCTTTACTAATAGGTAACACAAATGTTCTTCGAGTTTAAATTATTCCAGATCATATTAGAAACGTGGATTATTGTTACTAATCTCTCCCAAAATAAGTGGTTTTGGTTAGCTTTTCTTGAAAGCTTGTCAGGTCTATATTAATATATTGTTCATTCAGTAAAAATGGAAAAACAACTTGGCAAAAACTTTGTTCTCTTTCAGATGTACCTAATCTCAGCTTGTCACTTTAAGAGCGAAAACCCCAAAGAACTTATAAGACCGATTATTATAAATATTTAGCAATGTGGCTGGATAAAAAGTTAATATACAAAAGTCAGTTGCATTGTATATGTTACCAAAAGCTAGAAAACTAACTAAAAAGATAACACTGCACTAATCAGAATGTCAAACACCTTAGACTGACTCCAACAAAATGACACGCAGAACCTCTATAGGAAAAATAGAACTTCATAACAAAATACTAGGAAAGAGCAGGTTGTGTTCATGGCTAGAAGGACTTATGTCAGTTCATCTGAAGTTGATCCACGTTTGAATGTCTAATCATATTTCCAGTAGGTTGTTTTTTTGATGGAAGGTTTTTTTTTTTTAAATAGGAAAGATTTATGGCCAAAAGTAACCAGGACTCCTATAGAAGGGCAGAATGAAAGCTCTTGCTTTACAGATGTTGGGACTTAATTTGAAGCTCTAGTAATTGAGATAGTGTGGCATGGGGGGGTGACAGTTTGACTGGCGGAGTAACAGAGTGTAGAAACAGATTGTGTTGCGTGCAGCTTTGATGTAGTACAATGAGTGATAGGGAAGGGAGTGGACTGTTGAAGAAATGGAGCTGGAAACAGATGGTCGTCTGTAAGGAGATACTTGAATAGCTTTCAATCCTTACCTCATAACCAAATATAAATATCACCTGCAGGTAGATAAGGATCTAAATGCCAAAGTGATTTTAAAACTCTACTAGAATATGTAAGCAGTACCCAGTAAAAATATAATGTGGCCCACACATGTGATTTTTAATTTTCTAGCCTCATATTTTAAAAGGTGAAGAGAAATATAAAATGAAGTTAGTATATCTAAAATTGTCATCATGTGGTCAATATAAAATATATATCAAGGTTTTATGCATTTTCTTTTTCATGTTAGGTCCTCAAAAATTTGTGTATTCTGCTCTTAGAGCACATCTTAGTCTAGATCAGGCATATTTCATGTCCTCAGTAGCCACAACTTTATGGGGCAACAATAGTCCAGTCCTTCTAGAAGAATTTCTTAAAACATGAGCTGCATTAGCCATGAAACAAGACTGATGTATTCATCTAAATTAAGATCAGTTATTCATTCAAAAGATACTTTAAGGAAAACCACAAGCTTGAAGATTGCAATATAGCTAACAAAGGATTAGTAATATATAAACACCTCCTGCAAATGGCTCAGTAGAGAAATTTGAAAAGAGGAGTTATATTTGGCTAGTAGACATGCTGTAGGGTGTTGGTCTCATTGGTGAATAGGAAAGTACAGACTGAGACCATAAGGTACTTCTCTTTTATATCCACTTGATTAATAAAATGCAAGTGATGATACCAAGTATTGAAGAATATAAATGTCATCAGGCTCTCTTAGCCATTGCTCCTGGTGGTTTATGAACCGGTGAAATGCCTTAGGAAAATATTTGAGCATTATCTCCCAAAGTTCAACATTTCACACCCTCTCAGTACAGTTCCACACCTACACTTACTCATGGAAACTTGGATATGTACCACAGGAGATACACACAAGAATGTTCAGAGGGCAAATGTTTGGACAATTAAGATCCTGAAAACAACATAGATGCCTGTAGAGGGCATCCCCAGAAATCTTCAGGTGAATTAACGGGTATATACACACATTGTGATACTTAAGTAGTTTTGTCAGACTGGTAACACACGTGGGTGAATCTTAGCAGTGCTATGGTGTTGAAAAAGATGACATAGAATATCGTACCCTCTTATAAAGTTAAGAATAGGTAAATTTAAAAATTCGATGTATTCATGCATATATGTCTGTGTATATGTATTTAGATACAAATATAGATAAGAGGAAAGGTATATGAAAAGGAATAATAAAAGATTCAGAATGATGGCTCTTTTAGCTTGGGGAGGCAGAATGATGGATTTGAAGACCATATTGCCAGAGAAAAGTTTGTCAGAGATCCACCTTTAATGTTGTTTGGTAGGTTGATGGAAACTCTACATTACTAAATAAGTACCTTGATCATTGTTTGTTTAAATGGACTAAGTACAACCCTTTCAACATTTTTAAGATTAGGTAGGTGATTGGAAAACTGATTATGGGCTCATCATGACTTTCCCCCTTTCTTTAGTTAAAGTTTGTGTAACTGAAAATGTAAATTTCATTGAAAATTTCCTCTCACTAAATTTTTTTCTTCTCCCATCCCCTACCCTGATAGCACTCATTTCAAATCCCTACAACGAATAGGCTACAACTGTTGTTAAAAAGTACTGTTATTGCATACTACTGTAATCCCTCATCTTACAAGCCACCTAAAAAACCAAATTTTCATCTTGTGCTTATATAACTCAGACTAGGTGTATCTCATGAGCAAGGACTTCTTAATGCATTTGTTTTTCCATTTGTGTTTATATTTTAATAGACTGACTTCCTTTTGGTAGTGCTGCGTGATGTCGTTCAGGCTTATCCTGAAGTTCGCATTGTTCTCATGTCTGCTACTATTGATACTAGCATGTTCTGTGAATATTTCTTCAATTGCCCAATCATTGAAGTTTATGGGAGGACTTTCCCAGTTCAAGGTAAATATTGTGGGAGTAGGGTGGGAAGGTGAACATTTTTTGTGCAGTAGTGTGTAGTTTTCCTTAATCCCAGAGATAAGAGTAATCTCAAGGATATTTAAAGTCTAAATTAGGGTATCAAATACATCATAACATTCTTGGGGTTTGAGTCAAGCAGTAGTGAATGATCACAACTTGAGGAGTTTACATATCCAGTAAATTGTCTGTCCTTAATAGCTAAACTTTTAAGATTCTGTACAGTCAAATGTAAATTACTATGGCCTATATATATATTCATGGAAAATGCTGTTAAAAGTTTAAGCTGCCAGGGCCAAATTAACTAGAGAATCAATCTTTTATAGCACAGAGCAGGCAGATTTTGAAACAAGGTTAAGGTAAGTGTTTGTCAAGTTCATGCATTTCTGATTGTTAAGAGCTTCTTTATTTGGAAGATTTTTATCATCACCATACTCTGTGACAGTTATCTAGTAGTTTGTTTTTAAAAATGAATTACTTGGTACAGTCTAATTTGAAGACATGAAAATAAGCTAAAAAGTTTTCAGTGTACATATGGAGTGATGAAGAGCTGTGTCAAGATGCTAACTTTGGAAATTAAAAGGTAAGAGTAACTCTGAAATAAAAGTCCGTGCACTCATATCTCATGGGGGTACAGTTAGTAATTCCCAAATGGCTTTGCATGCATATTGGGATTCAGAAAATAAGTAAGTGGATGGCAGATGGTGAGAACCAGGTTAACTGCTGTAGTGAGAGGCTATATAGGTGAGTATGAGGGAAGACTTGAATAAATTCTGTGGTATTGGATTACAGTTGTAGACATCTGTAAGAACTCACGTTCTAATAGAAGTAAATGAACTCAGACAAGTCTGGATCCATGAATTTGTATACATAAATTTCCTAGCTTTGTCTGCTGAACACGCCTAGAAGTAATGACATTCTAGTATGATACCCAGATCTTGTTTCCAATAACATTCTCCAATTAAAGGAACCAGATGTCCTTAAAGAAAACTGATTCTGAGGCAGGGGATACACAAGATGAGCCTGAAACATCTTGTAGTACCAGAAAGTAAGGAAGTGCTTAAAAACAGTGAAGGAGTCAGAGGGACATAGGAGTCAACTGTAAGCTCTCACTGGCCAAAATGGAATAGTTGGAACAGAAAAATAAAAAACATAGCAGTGGATTTAACCTGAAGTATAAAAATAGATATCCATGGGGTCGCAAAGATGCAGGCACAACTGAGCAACTAAACTGAACTGATTGATTTATGCAGTGGTTGAATAAATACGTGAATAATAAAGACACAGCTCTCATATGAAGAATTACAGAAAAAATTATGTAGATACTCCAAAAAGTGACTCTTTATATCTTCAGGGTGCTCTGCTTAATGACTCTGCTTCCAAAGAGTAACATAGGGAAATGGGGAAACAAGTAACTTGGCAAACACTGCCTCACCATGATCAAGTTAATATCACAGTGAGGAGTCATGTTGATATGTACCTTTGCTATAATGTGATGAGAATGGTACTCTGGGGCTCTTTGGTGTAGTGGGGAAGTGTTTAGAGTATGAGACATTTCCAGAACACTTCTGGAACACTTCAAAGAACCTCAGGAGCATAACTGATCAGTAGATGTTCCCCCTTTGCACTGAGGTCCTTCTTTAGTAACTGGAAGGAACCTATTTTATAAGAAAGGACTATGGTTTATTATTAATTTCTGTCCACATGTACCACACCACAGGAGTATACAACATAGAGCACAGTATGCAGTCCATGAATGTTAGTGGACACCCTAGCTGGCTTTGTGGGAACATGTATGTATAAGAGATAACCTCACCCCCTCCTTCATGGTTTAAGAAATGGGAACACTGAGCACTGAGTTTGGTTGGGAAAACAGGTTGTTGCCCCTGAAATGCCTTGGCAGTTGTGAAAAATCAGATTGAAGGGCATGAAAGTAATTTTGAATTGTGAATTAGAGGATGAGTTTTAAAGACTGCTCATTCTGAAAGTTGCTGTTACTTATCCGACTGTATTGTCCTGACAGAATACTTCTTGGAAGATTGTATTCAGATGACACACTTTGTTCCTCCACCAAAGGACAAGAAGAAGAAGGATAAGGATGATGATGGTGGTGAGGATGATGATGTAAGTGAATTTAATGAAGAATTTTCATTATGGGCAAGATTTTTATTACAGAGAATGATTTCAGTAAAAAGATGCAACAAGTTAGCATTACAAAAAAACCTCTAAAAATTGACTATAATATCTATCTTTTAATTCGCTGATGTATTTGAATTCACTGATGTATTTGAATTCACTGATGTATTTTACTCTTAAAAATTCCACATTCAGTGAAAAGTTTTTTTCATAACGAGTTTTATCTCTGGCATAAAGGTTCTTAAAGAGGAAAGAGGAGGATATTTACTAACTGTTTTGTATGACTTTGCTGCTCTGTTATTCCATGAAAAACCTACCTGGAAAACTGGTAGGTACAATCTTGTACCCCATCTCAGATGTACTAAGTCAAAATCCACATTTTAAGAAGATCTCCAGGAGACTCATATGTACAGTAAAGTTTTAAGAAGCAGCAGTTGTAGTCCTTGGTTACACAGACTATATGGTGATGACATTAGCACATGGAGAGAGTATTAAAGTGAGGGATAATGAGGGATTTCCTAAGAAGAAACAGGAAAGAAAAGTTGACACTTAACTTCATAGTGCTTAAGAGTTGGACCAATGATATTTTTAAGTGCATCTTAAGTCTGGAAATGTGAGCAGAAAGAAGACTACAAGGCAGCCAACAATGTAGAATATAATAAACATAACCTCAGTTTTTTGGTTTTTTTGGGTTTTTTGTTTGTTTTTTTGAGGATTGGTAGTTTTAATCAGACACTTTGAAGATATAAATGAATTATATTATGAATTGCATTCTCAAATCATCTGATGAATTAGAAAATTTATGGGGGGGGATAGGAATCATAAGTTTGTTTCTCGTTACTGAAGGTTTGGGTTATCTTTGTTTCTCAGGCACACTTTTTGGAAAATACCAACCATAGTATTTCAGATGAAGGTGAACCAATATCCTGTCTGCAGGACTCATTTTAGAATTAAAGGACTTAATATTTAGGGTGAGATGAGTTTGGAAATTACACAGAGAAGCATATATATATATAAAGTAATTATACAGTAATTGATAAAAAGAGAGGATCATAGAAGCAGTTCGTTAATTGGTAAGGAGAATAATTTTTGAAAAACCCAAGTTTATAGTCAAAAGAGAGAAACTTGGTAGAAGAGCCATTAGTAACTTCAGTCAAGTGAAGAGTTTGTGCTTTGAATTTTAGTCATGCCCTATGGGACATGTTGGTCAGTGGACAAATTCAATAAGCCAGGATGCAGTGGTTTTACATTTTTTAAAATGAAATTTCTTCTACATGATAAATACAACTAAAAGCTAGAGATAATAAGGATACTTAGGTGTCATTTGAACATTGAGAACACTTCTATCTAGTTGTGAGCTGTGGTGATTGAGACAGTCCAAAATATGTTTCCCTATTTTTGCAGGCAAATTGCAACCTGATCTGTGGTGATGAATATGGGGCAGAAACAAGGATAAGCATGGCTCAACTGAATGAAAAGGAAACTCCTTTTGAACTCATTGAAGCTCTACTTCTGTACATTGAGACCCTTAATGTTCCTGGAGCAGTGTTGGTCTTTCTGCCTGGCTGGAATTTGATTTATACTATGCAGAAGCATTTGGAAATGAATCCACATTTTGGTATGAGTCTTTCTTGAACTTTCAACTATTTGAGAGTGGGAAATGAATGGTTTTACTTGTTCCCTAGTTAGTATGTGAAAACAAAGTTTAATGTATCCATTTTTGATTAAAAAGTACATAATATAGGCAGTTTTAAACTAGGCTTCTTTTTGAGACCTGAACTTTTCCATATTGTTACAGGAAGCCACCGGTATCAGATTCTACCTCTGCATTCTCAGATTCCGCGAGAGGAGCAACGCAAAGTATTTGATCCAGTACCAAGTGGAGTAACCAAGGTAACAGGGTTGCAAGTACCTTAGATATTAAATGAGACAGACCTTCAAAGAGCTATCCAAAAAAGTTGTAAATGATGTAAATTGAGGAAGAAAAACACAGGTCTTTTCTTCATGAATTTAGTGGTTTTTCTAGTTATCCATTCATTGAGTGATTAAAAAAAACAAAACTTTCGTAATTCTATTGTCACTTACTACATAGGCAGATCATTCTTTTTGAGTACATAATAAAATATTTTCCTAAGTGTGATTTTTAAAATATCATTTCTTCACAGATTATTTTGTCCACAAATATTGCTGAGACAAGCATTACCATAAATGATGTTGTTTATGTCATTGACTCCTGCAAGTAAGTTCACAAGGAACCCATTGCCTGCGATATAAGAAGTCTTCAAAAAGTTGTGTAGTGTCTAAAGTCAGTTAACAGAATCAGAACACTTGATTTTTAAAACTCTATTCTTTTACCATCAAAATTACTGTGCTGTATCTGTATGTACTGAGTTACAGGGTACTGAGTGATTCTTGGTGTTGATCATCATATCAGTTATGGTAGAAAGTGACAGAGCTTATTGTTAGCTTCTGGCTGATTCTCACTATTTTTATCTGCTGGTGTTTTTCTCATATGCCATTGGGTGTTTCCATTGACCACTGCAGTACGATAGTGAGCTGTTTGGTGTGTAAAGATATCCGATATTTAGATTGTGACAAATGTCCTACTTGTAGGACACTCACTTGGGATTAAGACTTGTGTTTGCATGAGATGGCCTAGGAAACCGCCAGGGAGGCACTGTGTTACAGGTAAAGTAACACACAGAGAGGGCAGGAATGTCAGAGCTCGGTTCTGTCTAGCCAGCTTGTGCTGCTGTCTTCTCTGTGTAGTTCCTAAGCCTGTCCTGGAAGTTGAAAAAGATTTTCCAGTGCCCATGTCAGGCCAACTTCAGTCATTTAGTGACAGCTGCCTGTGTGTGACACTGACAAATTCCGAGTTTGCTACAGNTTCTCTGTGTAGTTCCTAAGCCTGTCCTGGAAGTTGAAAAAGATTTTCCAGTGCCCATGTCAGGCCAACTTCAGTCATTTAGTGACAGCTGCCTGTGTGTGACACTGACAAATTCCGAGTTTGCTACAGTGCTCCCAAAGTACCTTGCTGACGACGCTTGGTGAAGTCATTAGAAGCACTGCGTATTCCGGTTTAGCACATAGTCTTTAGATCATAGGTTGCCTAACAGTTATAAACTTTGGAATAGAATTGGCTTGAATAATTATCGCTTAGTTAAGTATATGTGCCATATCCTATTTAAATGCTGTATGTTCATTAATTCACAAAATGTAAAAACACTGTGAGGTAGGTGCTAGTATTATACATGTTTTCAGATGAGGAAAATGAGTCACAGAAAGATTAGTAACTTGGCCAAAATCATCCAGCTGGCAAGTGGCACGTGTGTGTTATATCACCTCATAGTAGGTTGGCAGCTTAGAGGCAGAGTCAAATTCTTGGCGCTGCTTAACAGACAGACATTGCAGGTAGGCCTAACTATCTGGAAGCACCTGCCTCTTAGTGGAAATATAATAGCCATGTATTGATAGTCATTTGAGTTTTAGAATTAACTACCCATTCCTATTTAGGCAAAAAGTGAAGCTGTTCACTGCTCACAACAATATGACCAATTATGCTACAGTATGGGCATCTAAAACAAACCTTGAGCAGCGGAAAGGACGAGCTGGCCGTGTACGCCCTGGATTCTGCTTTCACCTCTGTAGCCGAGCTCGTTTTGAGAGGTAAGACCAATTCTTGAGTGAAGAAGGAAAATTTTCTTCCAGCCTTTTTACGCATACAGCCCCTCCCCACACCTCTGCCCTGACATAACTTAATGAACTCAGTTAAGTTCATTGCAGGAAACTTAACTTAGATATAAGATTATGCAATGAGATGAAATTAAATATTATCAACAGTGGCATATTTGATACTGGTATACTGTTTATTGATAATCTTTTAAAAGCATGACATATTTTTCCCCACCACCCCCCCCAGAAAAAAAAGGATATATGTGCATTATTCAGGCACCACATAGGGAGTACTGATATTTATGAAATGATTAGCTTTCTGAAAAAATGTTAAAATAATAACACTTTTGTGTTTATAGCCCCCACAACCACCCAGCACATCACCTCTGTCGTATGATCTGCCTCATGTGTGGGAGAGACAGGGGCATTGTTCACCTAAGGAAACCAGAGCCTAAGTTGCTTAGACTTCTCCAGTGCTGAAGTCCAAGCCTGTCACTGCCTTGTCCATTGCCATTTACACCACAAAGCCTTTGGGGAATGTTAGTGGATGAGACCAGTCGCTGTAACACGCTTCTCTGGGGCGTGAGTGCACCATCTTCTCAGTTTGTTGGCTCTCCAAATCAAGTTGTATTCCCTGTGTGCCTCCCCACAACCTCCCCCCCAATTTTTTAAAATAAAAAATACTGTCCTTGAATTATAGACTTAAGATATCTATTTAGTTGTAGTTGATGATAAAGGTAAGTTAGGGGTGTGTGTGTAT
>SJYX01001929.1:0-75761 GCA_006410675.1 Oreotragus oreotragus
GCCCAGCGTTTCTCATGATGTACTCTGCATAGAAGTTAAATAAGCAGGGTGACAATATATAGCCTTAATGTACTCCTTTTCCTATTTGGAACCTAATGTACTTAAATTTGGCAAGTATGGCATATCAAATTGGCAACCCAGTAAGTGAAAGCTTTGGAACCTTGGAAATTGATATTATTGAACTAAAGTCTGCAAAGATAATGATAATGGTATTTATTCTTACAAAATAAAGGGAAAACCCTGGGACTTACCTGGTGGTCCAGTGGTTAAGAATCACCTTCCAATGCAGGGGACACAAGTTCGATCCCTAGTCGAGGCACTAAGATACCGCATGCCACAGAACAACTAAGTCTGCACACTGCAACTACTGAGCCCACATGCCACAGCTAAGACCCAATGCAGCCTAACTGATTAACTTTAAACAATTAAAAAATGAAGGGAAGACACAAACCTACAGATGAGAGCTAAACTGACATATAAATTTAAGTTTCTTACTTCTATAAAAGTGTTTTAAAATATCCCAAATTCCTATTTGTTACTGGATAAATATTATATGCTATCAATAGCTTAGAACTGATGTAGGGACCAAACTGGGTTTCCTGCACTGGAGGCAGATTCTTAACCATCTGAGCCAGCAGGGAAGCCCCAAATACTATATGCTATCAATATCTTAGGCTACAATTTGGGGAAACATTTACATTTGATGAAACAGTCAAAATAATTATTAATATAAACTGGTTAATTTTTTCTTGTAAACATATTTGATAAAGGAAAGTACTTAAAAAAAAAAAAGTACTTTATGTGTGGGCAAATATTTAAATGTCTCAATGTGAAACACAGAGTCTTGAGAATATTCTCCCTTTAGCAGAATTTGCCTTGATATTATCTGATGACTAGACATTTACAGTTTTCTCTCAGATTTAAAAATATTATGGCTTATGGAAAAGTTATTTGAATGTACAAACACTTTCACATTTATTAAATNATGGTAAATGTGTTGAGAAATATTCCTATTTGAAATACTCTCTCTCCAGAACCCAAAGCAACAGGGTGTGCTTCCTTCTTTGGTGTGGAAGGTTAAAGACGCAACAGTTCATCCTTGACTTACAGGGGCTGTGCCAGCAAACCCCAGCCCACTGGACCCTTAACACTTTCCTGAATACCCTGGGTCCCTGAATTTTTACAGCATTTTCTCTCACCTTCTGGAGCACTTCTGTCTTTCAGAAACCTCCAGCACACTAGCCTCTTACTACGGCATCTGTAAAGTGGACCAGTGTGATGTTCTGGGAAAAGTCCAGATGGCCCGGGTCTTTTCAGATGAAATTATGACAGAAGGCAGGCACATTAACAGCCCTGGGGCAGAGCTATAAATAAAGACTGCCGTCCATCTCATGGGGCTGCGCATGGCTCCAATCCTCCTCCCTGATAAAGATGAAGAGTAATGCAGCCATCAAATCTAGGGCTGCGCATCATCCCCGCACCAACTGACTCTAGAATAGAGGCCCCACCTGGCACAACAGTATTCAGGGCCTCCGTGGGGCTGAGTTTGCAGTTCAGTTCAGTTCATTCGTTCGGTCGTGTCCGACTCCTGCGACCCCATGGAATGCAGCACGCCAGGCTCATAATTATCTTCTAAAATCTCTATGACTTTGAAAGGGCTCAATGAATAAATAAAATGAAGGAGATGACAGAACCCACTGCCCCCCGCCCTCCGTGCTGGTCTCTAAAAGTCTTTCATTTCTCTGGGGAATATTGTTTTTGATTTATACTCTTGGCCTGAAGTCGACTGCATGAGTTTCTGCTTTTCCTTCCCATTCTGATCGCTCTTACCTCTTAGGCCAAGAAATCCAAACAACAGAACCCACTGCCCCCCGCCCTCCGTGCTGGTCTCTAAAAGTCTTTCATTTCTCTGGGGAATATTGTTTTTGATTTATACTCTTGGCCTGAAGTCGACTGCATGAGTTTCTGCTTTTCCTTCCCATTCTGATCGCTCTTACCTCTTAGGCCAAGAAATCCAAACGTGATGGAGCAGAGTCCTAGGGCTACCATAATAAGATACCGTTGGCCAGATGGTTTAAGCAACAAATGTTTATATTCTCACAGCTCTGGAGCCAGAAGTCCATGATTGGGGTGAGGGCAGGGCTGGCTCCATCCGAGGCTGTGAGGGAGGCTCTGTCTCCTGCCCACTGTCCATCCCTTAGCTTCTGGTGGTTTTCTGGAAGTCTTTGGTGATCCTTGGCTTGTAGAAACATCACTCCGGTCTCTGCCTCCATCGTCCTGAGACGGTCTTCCCTGTGTGTCTCTGGGTCTAAATTTATCTTTTTTTTTTTTTTACTAGGACACCAATCATGTTAGATTAGGGCCTGTCCTAATGACCTTAACTGATTACATTCGCAACTGTCATTTCCTACCCAGGGGACGTTCTGAGATAATGGGCTTAGGACTTCAACATGGAAGGTTCTGGGGATACAGTTCAAGCCATAGCGTGTGGGTTCTGCCACTTACTAAGTCGCTGCCTTCCAGTTGTACATGGAGGATGGGGAAATGAGCACTGGGTGAGTCGGCGTACCTGCCGTGATGGACCAAGTCTGTCCAGGTAGTTTTTTTTTTTTTTTTCCTCCAGGAGTTTATATATTTTTAAAATTAACCACTTGGGCTGCGTCGGGTCTTAGTCACACACTGCGTCACATGGGGTCTTCCGCTGCGGGGCACGGGCTCTCTGCTCATGGTGCGCGGGCTCCGTACTTGCAGGCATAGTTGCTCTGAGACATGCGCTGTTAGGGTCCCCGACTAGGGACTGAACCCGCATCCCCTGCCCTGCCAGGTGAATCTTTACCACTGGGCCACCAGGGTAGTCCTCTAAGTCTGTCTTTATTATCAAACTCCAATGTGCCCCCTACTCCAGCAGGAAGGCCCCCTGGGGATGCCTAAAATCCGCGAGGATCAAACCGCCATGTACAGCAGCCCTCAGGCTGTATGTGTCCCTGTTCCACTGGGGGCTTGGGGTCCTTTTGGGGAACGACTAGAGGTGTTGAGGGTCCTTCCTCTTGAGCTTCCAGCATCTTCTTTAGTCAGTGGGCTTCAGCTCTGAGAATGGGCTTGGGCACAGAGAGTGGGCAGGACTTGTCATTGGTGGTTGTCCTCCGCATCCCCATCAAGCGTCCTTGACTTTGGTTGGTTGTAGAGGTAGGGCAGTACCCTACTGTCTGCCCCCCATCTTCCTCCTCAGAACGCTGTCCTAGTTTGCATGTCAGGGCTCTCTGAGGGGCGGTCTCCTCTGCCTGCCCTCCAATGTGCTGTCCGTCACTGCCATCGGCTCCCTGTGGCTGGTGACGGGGGAGCTGCTGCTCCCAGCCCTCTATACTTTGTGAATTTCCTCCTCCCACCAGGGAGCCTGGTCCTGCCACAGCATCAGCCACCCTCTAACTTCCCAACAGTTCTGGGGGCCTCTCACTGGCAGATTCCTCACCACTGTCTTCAGATGGTACCCAAGAAGCCAGCTGGTGTGGTCACTGTTGTGGACACGTCCCCCACCTGCTCCCCCAGCTCCTGCTGGTGACTGTCGGCTGGGTTTTGTAACTGCAGTGGGCAGAGTCCCTCTCTGCCTTAGCTTATCCTTCCCTGGCTGGGGTACACAGCAAGTAAACCCAGTTTGGGCTTCCCCAGTGGCTCAGAGGTAAAGAATCCACCTGCCAATGACCACACCTGCTCCCCCAGCTCCTGCTGGTGACTGTCGGCTGGGTTTTGTAACTGCAGTGGGCAGAGTCCCTCTCTGCCTTAGCTTATCCTTCCCTGGCTGGGGTACACAGCAAGTAAACCCAGTTTGGGCTTCCCCAGTGGCTCAGAGGTAAAGAATCCACCTGCCAGTGAAGTAGACATGGGTTCAGTTCCTGGTCCCAGAAGATCCCCTGGAGAGGGAAATGGCAACCCACTCTAGTATTCATGCCTGAAAGATCCCCGTGGACAGAGGAGCCTGGCAGGCTACAGTCCATGAGGTCACAAAGAGTCAGACATGACTTAGCAACTGAACAACAATAAACCTAAGTTGCTGGCTGGGTGGTGAGTTTGGAGTAGAACCAAATAATGAACTACCAGCAAGAGAAACTAAGGAAATAACTTAGAATTTACTATTTCAATTTTTTATTTTACTCTCAAAAGTGTCATCCAAAAAGTTTAGATGATCAATTATAAGAAGAATAACAACCCCACAAGATTTTTGTGACTATATGCTTACTTACACTCACAAAATAAAGGGAAGACCCAAACTTACTGACAGGTGAGAGCTAAAATGGCATATAAGATTTAATTTTTCCTTCTATAACTGTATTTTATTAATAAAGTATCCCAAGAGACACAGCTCAAAGTCACACAGCAGGACATGGAAGGTCAGGGCCTTGAGCCAAGTCTATGGAGAAGCATCTACTGAGAATTTATGATCTAAGGAGCAGCAACATACCATGTGCAAGAAACATTGACACTGTGTTCAAAATGCTTCACCCATGTAGAATACAAAAAGAAAAGGAAAAAAGGCAATTAAATAACACAGAAGTCCTTAAAAAGGTCCAAAATATCAAAATCTAAAGAACCCAGAACAATAATATACAGAATAGCATAGTGCTGGCTGGAAAAGACTTTGAGAAAGGTTACTGTCTGGAAGAATTCTGAATCACATTTTAGTAAAGAGGAAGACAGATGTTCCTTCCAGGGAGTAGGGCTGGAGCCTGTGGTTTGGTGGGTAACTGTGCACTGACCCCCAAAAGAAAAACCAGCACAACATCCGTGGGAACCTGAGGGTCCCTAATGGCCAGAAGATCAGGAGTTGTGATCACTAAGTGGAAGGCAAGATTTTAAAGCCTTATATTAGCAAGGCTGGGTAAAATGGAAGTATCACAGCTGCTTAAAAAGAAAAAATGATGTAATAAAGTTTGCCTATAATTAAGAGCATCCACTTGGCAGGCATTTAACAAACATTCTCTGAATGTGTACAATGTACCAAGATCTGCTGTATGCAGCAAGGAGAAAACAGTAAACAAAACAAAATCCTTGTCCTCATGGAGAACTAATAGAGAAGACAAACAACACTTTATATGAATCTTAGATCACAGTATGATTAAGAAGTGCAATGAAGAGAAACAAAGCCAGGCACAGGGACTGGAGCAACGCGGCAGACTGAGACAAGGTGGCCTGGGAAGCTAGCTCACGTTTACACTTGTTGTCGTTGCTGTTTAGCCTCTCAGTAGTGTCTGGCTCTTTGCGACCCCATGGACAGAGAAGCCTGGCGGGCTAAGTCCACACCAGGTGGCTTAACAACCTGTTTGTTCAAGGGCACAAACTTTATCTCACACTCACACTGTGCGGCTCGAGTTTATGATCCTAATCATCACGGTAGTACTGCTCCATGACTTCCAGGAGGTGACTCTGAGCTGAGACCTCAATTAAGCAAGAGAGTGAGCCACATGATCTCCTGAACACAGACTATGCTGGAGGGAACAGCAAGTATAAAAACCCTGACTATGGGGATGCTTGACACATTCAAGAAGCAGCAAAATCACAAGAAGGAAACTGAGAGAAGAGTGGTGTCAGATCATCAAGATACTGTGGTCTGCTGCAAGGAGAATGGACGGTAAAGGTCTAAGCGTAGAATCAGAAAGATCAATCAGGAAGATCATCCAGGTGACAGGCGATGCCCATTTGGATTATGGTGCTCATGGGTGTGACGATCTTTTCGATGTGTCAACTTGGCTAGGCTGTAGTCTCCCGTTATTCAATCAAAAATTAGTCCACGTGAAGCTATTTCTTTAGATGTGATTGAAGTCCATGATCTATTAATTTAAAGTAAAGGTGATCAGCTAGGATGATCTGAGGGACCCAAATTTAATCAGTTGAAGGTTCCTGAGAGTAGACCTGAGGCCTCACTAAAGAAGAAAAAAAATCCCCTCATGGACAGCAGCTTCAATCCTTGCCAGGGCTCCCCTGCAGATCTCCAACTTGTCTATTTAGTCTCCATAATCACATAAACCAATTTCTTGCAACAAATCTCCCAATACCTCTCTCCTATTATGTGGTAAAGCAGTAGATATTAGCCACATTCAGAATATATGCCAGTGGTGTCATTAAACACTGGATACACGTATGACAGAAAAAGAAAGAGAGAGGAGAGAAAGAGAAAAAGAGATGTATTCTCTTCATCAACAATTTTCCACTTTAATTCTTCTCCCATCGGGGCTGCCATAAAACAACAAAATAATCACTTTTTTTTTTAACCTTCTTTGGCATGTCTCCACATACTCTCATTCTTTGGGCAAAATATTAGTATCAGCAACAAAAGCATAGCCAGCTAGCCAAATACCTGCTGCATATTTAAATGAGCTGTTCCAAATAACTAAATTTATGAACTCATATGAAGGGGTCCATTTACAGAAACAGCATTTAGAGCCCTGCCATCTGGATAGAGACCCTTTGCTGAGAGACTCAACAGATACCACAGAAAACGAACAAAAATATTCCAAATGGTAGAATTTTCCCAATAGGAATTAATCTATCTATGCAATGGAATTATCAAGCCATTAGAAAATAATATGATAGAAAAAAAATTAAATAAGATAAACCAACTGCAATATTTTTAAGGCTGATTCAGAATATTTGAGACAGTAGTTCAAAGTGAAGTCGCTCAGTCATGTCCGACTCTTTGCGACCCCGTGGCTAGACCCCTACTAGGCTCCTCCATCCATGGGATTCTCCAGGCAAAAGTATTGGAGTGGGTTGCCATTTCCTTTTCCAGGGGATCTTCCCAACTCAGGGATTGAACCCAAGTTTCCTGCATTGTAGGCAGACGCTTTACTGTCTGAGCCACCAGGAAAGTACTTTCAGAGCTCAAATTTTTATGTAAATAGATGCCGGTTCAATCACATGTAACAAGTACATCCTTGCCCGTGTATGTAAACCCCCAAGCTTCCCTTCTCACCTGTCCAGGTCAATATAGTGAAAGAAAGGGTGGAAAGTGCTGAACAGTGAACAATCAGTATCAACTAAATCTAGCTATCCTTTGTGAATGTACATTTTTGTGCACTTTGTATATATGAAAATACTACATAAAATATAGCTATATATAATGTATATATACACACAGAGAGTGAGGTATACATGTACTAATTAAACACATATAACTATTTTCTTGAGATTCCCTTGGACAGCAAGGAGATCAAACCAGTCAATGCTAAAGAATATCAACCCTGAATACTCATTGGAATGACTGATACTGAAGCTGAAGTTCCAAAACTTTGGCCACTTGATGTGAAGAGCCAATTCACTAGAAAAGACCCTGATGCTAGGAAAGACTGAGGGCAAGAAAAGGGGTAACACACGATAAGATGGTTGGTTGGAGTCACCGACTCAATGGACACGAGTTTGAGAAACTTTGGGAGATAGGGAAGGACAGGGAAGGCTGGCAAGCTGCAGTTCATGGGGTCACAGAGAGTTGGGCATGACTCGGTGACTGAACAACAGCAATACTTTTCATTTTATACCAAATACCACATGTGAATCTCTTGTGAATTCATTTCACTCAGTCAAATAAATATTTATTGAAGTACCTTCAATGATCCAGGCACAAAATACTAAGTAAAGGAGAAAAGATGGTAAACATAATTGCTTTTTACTATTTTGGGTATTTTCCAAGTTTTCTGTCATGACTTTAAATTACTTTTGAAATACATTTTTTTAAATTTTATTCATTTTTAAAATTTATTTTTAAAACCATTTTATTTATTTATTCTTGGCTGTGCTGGTTCTTTGTTGCTGTGTGCAGGCTCCCTCTAGTTCTTCAAGCAGGCACTACTCTCTAGTCGCAGTGCACGGACTTCTCAATGCGGTGGCTTCTCTTGATGCAGAGCCCAGGCTCTGGGGCACGCAGGTTCAGCAGGTGGGCTCAGCAGTTGTAGCTCCCAGGCTCTAGAGCACAGGCTCAATAGTTGTGGCCCACAGGCTTAGCTGCCCCTAGGCATGTGGGATCTTCCCAGACCAGGAATCAAACCTGTGTCTCCTGTATTGACAGGTGGATTCTTCACCTATGAGCCACCAGGGAAACCCTAATTTATTATTTTATTGGAAGATATTTTTAAGGACAATGCAATTTACAAAAGAACATAAAAGTTGTTCTTTCTAAAGGCATATGTAGAGAAGAGAAACATCAAAAAAATAACTACCAGGCACTGGTCCCATCCGGGATGAGAGCAGGTTGCCCTGAGCCTGTTTCCATTACACTTGGAATGGCTGTTTCTCCTCCGAGAGCTTAAGCCCCAAACTTCCTTCCACAGGCCCTGGGCAAGTCCTCCTGTTACTTCAGTGTGCTCGCATGATTGCAGCCCTTTTCGTAACAGCCTTCATAGTCTCATGGACAGATTTCCTCTGGCCATAACGCTTCCTGGAAATGTTTTCCAGCAGGATCTTTGTCTTAACAGGCACTGCTTCATCCTCTGTGTGTGTGTGTGTGTAACTCAATTACCCATTCCACCACCTTCTCTTCCTGACTGAGAGAGGAACTGTAAGCTATGTGGTCTGTCAGGCTCTCCTATCATAGGTACCCTCCGTGTCCTCAATTTCTGTCTTTGTGAAAGCGGCACAGTAATGGCCACCCTGCTCATATAAAATACATTAACAGTTATTAACAGGGTTTAGAAATGCAAACATACCATTCTGATATGAAAGTGTTTAAACTGTATGAAGTGACTGTGAGCACATCTCCTTTCAAGGCATTTTCCTTTGGGGCCATTCCTTCCATATTTTACGAAAAGAAGGGTAATACCTGGACCAATTTCAAATAGTTATTACAGAGAGCATCTAGAATGTTATTTTAAGCCACTGGAAAATTATCCTCTTGAAAAAAAGTGTCAGCTTAGCGCTTATCGATAGTAATTTGAAATACACAGGATGTCAGGGTGAACTATGTGCTTCCGTCCTTACAGATAAAATATACTACATGAGTTCAAAGCATTTACTCAAATGCCTCTCCTGAGAGCCTAACAGGGCGGCTGCTGCTCAAACATTCGCTGCGCTAGATGCAGAGAATCCAAGGAGACTGTGGTTCTGCTGGAAGATGAAGGACTCCCAGCTCCCCCGCCATGGCCAGCTCCCCGTGTCCTCATCCATCTCTCCGAGGGCTGGGGGGGCGCTGCTTACAAGCTGCAGTTTTATAAACAGCAGGCAGTGAGCCACTGTTGCCACATATGCTCATGCCTGCCAAAAGATAAATACTTTAACTCTTAGGCTTCAGAGAATAGAGAACCTGGACAAACGCCAAGAAAGAAGGAAATCAGGTCAGTGGGCACCCAGAGAAATGAATTCACAGAAAAACAAGCTCCAGTTTATCCTCTAAGCTCCAGATGCTGACTCTCTATGGTGATATCACACATGTCCCTTGGTTGAGATGCTGCTGAGACCAGCACAGAGAGTATTCATCAATATGCATTATTTACTGCTGAAGGTTAGTTGTCGATTCCATTTATGCCTTATTTCTGTTGCTTTCCCTTGGTGAATACGGCTCATGCCAGAATTAGTCACTCCATTCCCCGTGGGTTCACAGCGGGTCTTCTGCGCCTCGCTCTGTCTGTGCTGTCACCAGCGTGCCTCAGCTCCGCGCGGTCTGTTCTCCTCCTGACGGCACCCCCTCCGGTGGGCAGCACGGGACACGCCCTGCGGGCAGACCCAGAGCACTGTGCTGCGCTCACTTCCCAAGCACACTGTCGTTGGGATAACCTTGAAACCACTCTTCTCTTTTTCCGTTTAAAAAAATATTCAAAAAAGATCATCAAGGATTTAGAAAAACTGAACACTATCATCAGCCAACTGGATCGAATTTACATTTTTAGAACACCCATAATAACAGCAGAATAAGTCTTCTTTTCAAGCATTCATAGAACATTCACCAAGACAGAACACGTCCTGGGTCATAAAACACACCATGACAAACACAAAGGAACTGAAATCATAAAAAGAATGCATTCTGACCACAAAGTAATTAATCTAAGAAGTAACAGAAATATATAAAGAATACACAAATATTGGAAATTAAACAAAACACATATGAATAATCCATATGTGAAAGGATGAATCTCCAGAGAGATGAGAAAATATTTCAAGCTGAAGGAAAATATCGATATAGCCCATCTGTGAGATGCAGCTAAAGCAGTCCTTGTAAGAAAATGTTTAACATTAAATGTTTATTTTTTTTTTAAAAGGTACCAGATCAATAATCCAAGAAATTAGGGGGAAAAGGAACAAAACAAAGCCAAAGCTTTTAAAAAAGTCACAGTTCTATAGCTATTACTATCTTAGTTAGGATCTACAAAAATTTCCTTTAAAGAATATTTCCAATACCAGGATTCTTGTGAAGCATGAGGAGGTGTTTATAAAGTTTTCAGAGAAAGCTTTCCAGTTGAAACACTCAACATGCAGAACACATACAGAGCCCCTGTGTGTGAGGCATTTTCCCAGGCACAGGAAGGATGAAACAGAAATGAAAAAGTCGTTTCCTGCTCTGACAGGTTTTCACTATAACATGAGACCAGAAATTAAAACCTGAAGCAGAAGTTTAAAACAGGATGGAAATAGTTAAGCCAATGCGCAGGGAGGAGTACTGAGATCAGTAAAGTCTATGATGACTAGTTTTCTTGAAACTCACTGTCTGTACTATATTTCAAGAATTTTATTTTTATTAAACCTATTTGTACGTAAAACTTAAAAGTCACCAAGCTAAATTCACCTCTAATACTATTTCTACCACAAGACAACTGACAGAGATGAGGTGAGTATCATTCAGTTTAGTTCAGTTCAGTCACTCAGTTGTGTCCAACTCTTTGCAAGCCCATGAATCGCAGCAAGCCAGGCCTCCCTGTTCATCACCAACTCCCAGAGTTCACTCAAACTCATGTCCATCAAGTACCATTAGTCCCATTTAAATGAGTGGAATGGAGACCTAGAAACAGTATCCTATTATTAAGCTTTACCAAGTAAAGCTATTACCAAGCTTTAGTAACAGTTTCAAAGACAGACACTGAGGTTCCAACAAAGCAAGGAGCAGCCAGTCATCAAGGCAGGATAGCCTCTAGCCCTCCCAAGCCCCTGCTTCTTTAAAACATTCCTTCTCTGGCCTAGAGAAGAGGAAGTCTCTTAGAGAAGCAGGACATCACCTCCTACGGGGGGACATTCACATTTGATCAATTACACCTGATCCTCCAGCTTATCTGACCATGTGTAGGAAGCCAGGCCTCACATTTGACTGTGGGATTATTTACTATATGCAACCCTTAGCCAGGGACATCCTGTTAAAAACAGTTGACAGATACAGATAGGGTAATGATTGATTATGTCACTGATCATCTATTTCACTCTTGCAGTAACCATTCAAGGTGGGCCTTGGTAGACCCATTTTAAAGACAAGAAAACTCTAGAGCCAGTAACTTGAGTGGCAGGCCACATGGTTTAGCCCAGGACCAGGCGGGGGATCCCAAGGCTGGCAGACCTGTGTCTGTATCACACAGCAGTTCTGCTGTGACTGTGTGATTTCTGTCATCTGGCAGTGACTCCCCAGGCTCTGCATCAGGAACCCAGGAGAGCTTCCTACAGGGTTGGCCCTTAACCGACCACCGTGAGGCCTCAGAACAGAAGGGGAACAAAGAAGTATTGGAGGAATGGCTAATTATTCTTTTGGAACAATGTGGTGTTTCTGCAAACGTGTCCTTGTGGGCCTAAAAGAGTTAATGCACACACACAAAGACACATGCACACAAAAGTCTGAACAGTGGTGAAATCTGCACCAACGTCTTCTGCCCTTGAAATCCATTATGTAACTTCTAAGAGGATTATTCATTGGAAGGACTGATGCTGAAACTCCAATACTTTGACCACCTGATGCATAGAGCCGACTCTTTGGAAAGACCCTGATGCTGGGGGAAACTAAAGGTAAAAGGAGGAGGGGGCAGCAGAGGATGAGATGGAATCACCAACTCCAAGGACATGAGTTTGAGCAAACTGGGAGATGGTGAAGGACAGGGAAGCCTGGCACGCTGCAGTCCATGGGGTTGCAAAGAGGTCGAGCATAACTTGGCAACTGAATAACAGGATTATTACTATTCTTTGTTAAGATACATGACTAGGGCACCAAACTTTTAATTCTGCTTGGCAGGTCTTGACATGAATTTTGGAATCACAAGATACAAGCAATAGAGAAAAACTCAAATGGTCTTCCATTTGAAAAAAAAAAAGCCAGGTCAGGGCTAATTGTGCAGGATCAGTCTTTTAACAGTCTTGCTGCTGCTGCTGCTGCTGCTGCTAAGTTGCTTCAGTCGTGTCCGACTCTGTGCGACTCCATAGACAGTTGCCCACCAGGCTCCCCCGTTCCTGGGATTCTCCAGGCAAGAACACTGGAATGGGTTGCCATTTCCTTCTCCAATGCATGAAAGTGAAATGTGAAAGTGAAGTCGTGTCAGACTCTTCGCGACCCCGTGGACTGCAGCCCACCAGGCTCCTCCATCCATGGGATTTTCCAGGCAAGAGTACTGGAGTAGGGTGCCATTGCCTTCTCCGTTTAACAGTCTTAAAGCTATTTATTCTGTGGAGAACTCTGTGGGACTTTTTTTCCCCTTTTGATGTGGACCATTTCATTTTGTGAGCCTTTTTCCAACTCAGTGTATTTTATAATGATATCCATCATGTCTGTTTGTCAGTTTATGGCAGCTTAAAAAATCGCCTCAAGGCCAGTAATGAGAAGAAATCTTTCCCACTTCCTCTAGATTGTTTTATGTGCTTCACAGTTTTCTGCACCAAATAATAAAAAATAACATTGCTTTCCAAACTGTCCTTTATCTCGCCTCTCTTTTGCTTCTTTTAATCCTTTATGGTCTATTTCCTTTTGCTTTACTATGTATATTCTACTGTGGTCTTGTTCATAATTAACAAGATGTAAGAGATAAGGATATATCCTCAAAACAGAATGTTTTCCAAAGGCCTCGTTTCAGCTAAGCTTTAATCCAACATAAAGCAAAGTATCCAGAGTTTTCAATATATATTCTCTCCCTCCCTCTACCCTCCCTCCCTTCCTCTTTCTCTCTCTCTATATATCAATAAATTGATAGATCTATATATGTATGTGTATGTGTATATAGATATAAATAATCTTTGACAAGATAGTCCACAGTTTAAGAACTGTTCTTTGAAATGGAGAAATTGATACAGCAGCTAGGGATGAGAGCGGACACTTAGCAGAGTTCTGAAGAAACTGCTAGCTAACTTTAATATGGAAAGAAACTTACAATTTCCTCAGTTCAATTATATTAGCACCTGGAAGTGCCAATGAGTCTTAGAAAGGTCAATTGTTTCTGGTTTTGTTAGAAATATATTGGTGATGGTCACCATAACTTGAAAATTTTCTAGGATGGCATGTCTTATACTCTTTTTTTTTTTTCACCTCAAATTCCTGCCTATCTAAAATATCAAGTTGTTGCTTATGTTGCTAATTCCATGTTTGGGTTAGTCGCTCAGTCATGTCCGACTCTTCACAACCCTATGGACTGTAGCCCATCAGGCTCCTCTGTCCGTGGGATTTCCCAAGTATGAATACTGGAGTGGGTTTCCATTCCCTTCTCCAGGGATCTTCCTGACCCAGGGATCAAACCCAGGTCTCCTGCCACTACTGCTTTGCAGGCAGATTCTTTACCATCTGAGCTACCAGGGGGTAATTCTATCCTTGGATTACCATTTAGCAGTGCCTGGCCATTTCCAAAACATTATTTTCACTGCCATTCTGTCATGAAAAAGCTTAAACCTACTGGAGTCAGGAAGCAGGTAATAAGTTATTTCAAGACAAACATTTTCTAAAATATAGCCCTAGATCTTCCCTTTCGTGAGAATTAGCTAAATTTTCATGCTTTGTTAGCTGTTGCTTCTTGATTGCTCACAACTTTACAAGGATGTCTGCACAATCAGCCTTTCATAAGTAAGAATGGTGAATAAGCAAAATTTACCTTTATCTGACCTCAATTCATGTTTGCTTGAAGGAGTGAATGAACAGGAGATAGATGAACAGATTTGAAAAACAGGGAGATGGACAGTTGGACAGACAAATAAAACAGGTTTGACTATTCTTCTGGGAAGCTGTATATATATATATACATACACATATATAAATACATATAATATTTCTTAGTCCAGTCTGATTGGACAAATGATCATAGACTGGGCGGCTTAAACAAAAACCACTTATTTCTTACAGTTCTGGAGGATAGAGGTCCAAGATCAAGATGGTGGCAGACTCAGTATCTTAGTTCTGGTTTGCAGATGGCCATCTTCTCATTATGTCCTCACGTGGTGGGAAGAGAAATGGCTAGCTCTCTGGCCTCTTCTTACAAAGCATTAATGCCACTCATAAGGGCTCCACCTTCTTCACCTAATCACCTCCCAAAGGTCCTATCTCCAAATACCATCACACTGGAATTAAAGTTTCAACACAGGAATTTTAAGGGACACAGTTACATACAATTATAATATAATATAATACAAATCTGAGTTGACCAAAAAGTTCATTTGGGTTTTTCCATGTTACAGAAAAACCCAAACGAAACTTTTGGCCAATGCAATACAATATAATACAACATAATGCCATGTGATACAATCTGCTTTAACTCTCTGCCCTCAAACATTTTGTGAAAACTGAGGCTGCTTAGTGATTCTTGTTTCTGCTCATCATACGTCAGTACTTCTTGGCCTTCTCTCTTTTTTCTCCACTTTCTTTCACTGATATTAGCCACACATACACAAAAATTACTATTCATGTATTTTGTCCTGTTCAGTAAAAAGGAAATGTGCCTTTCCAAAGGAAAACTCTGTGCATGTATATGTTTGTGTTTTTTAACGAGAAGCTGTGGTGGATGGGTGTCAGGTTCCCTTGAGAACATCAGTCACTGCTATGTGGAAGCAGTGATTACAAGCCAGGAATGGGCCACACACTGCCCACGGCAGTGGGACATGACAACCCCCTCTGTTACATGGGTCTTCTTAGAGCAAAAAATGGAGCTTCGAGGCAGTTTAGGACTTTAAAAGACCACACATCCAACAGTGATTTACCATGCTTGAGGCTGCCGTCTCCTCCTGGATTCAGGCCTTTCTGGTGGTAGTGATGCAGTCATTACAAGGGGGTAACTGACCCCGCTGCCCCTCCATGCCCTGCAAGCGCATGAAACCTGTCTCACTCTTCACAAAATCACCCTGGTGAAGGAGTTCCTAATGGATCCCAAAGGACTCATAGGTGTTAATAGAGAAAAAGTCTGCATAGTGGGCAAAGGTGAAGCAGATTATTGTTCTGAACTTTCAGTGTTATGCCCTGAGGGATGCTTTAAAAGTGGGTTTCAAGTGGGCTCTCCTCACACTTTCTAAAAAAACAATACTTCATTTGTGTATTGATTCATAGGGTCAGAATAACAGCGATATGCTCTTAAAGGTAATTGTATTTTAGGTTGCCTCTAGATAAAAGCAACGATACACCTTTGGGATAAGAATTATACACTATTAACGCCATCACTGAGAATCAATTATACACCAGACATTGTTTACTATAGACTGAATGTTTGTGTTCCCCCAAATTCACATGTTGAAACTCTAACTCCAAATGTGATGGTACCTGAAGGTGAAGCCTTTGGAACGTAAATGGGGTTAGATGACGTCATGAGGGTGGCAGGCTCTCATCATGGGATTTATGCCCTTATAAAAGGCGATCTCTCTTTCTGTCTCAGTTTAACCCACCCAATCTATAATAATCTGTTATCACAGCCTGAAATCACTAAGATGCTGTTCTAAAGCAGTTTAATTCTCACAATGAAAGAAGCAAGGAAACTGAGGCACAAGTAACATAATTTACACATGCAAAGTCAAAGGGGTGTTAGGTACCAGAGCCAAGCTTCAGAGAACATGCATGGTTTTAAAGCAAGGCAGGTGCTGGGAAGGAGCACTAAAAGGGACTCTAGGTTGGATGTCCCAGGCACTGGGACGGAGCTGTGCATACAGGAGTTTTATGGAGAATGCTCTTGGGACAACAGGCTTCCCTGGTGGTTCAGTAGTAAAGAATCTTTCTGCCAGTGCAGGAGACACAGGTTTGATCCCTGGGTCAGGAAGATCCCTTGCAGAAGAAAATGGAACCCAATCCAGTGTTCTTGCCTGGGAAATCTCATGGACAGAGGAGCATGGTACAATCCATGGGTCACAAAAATCCATGGGTCATATACAGCTTAGTAACTACACAACAAATCTGGAATAACAGGTGTAACTGAGTGTGAGAAGGAGAGTAGGAAGAGGGAGAGACTGAACAGGACAGTCCCGTCAGAGGTCCCAGCCTATGTGATGAGCAGCACTGGAGCTAGGGAAGATCCTCTGAAGACAGCCCAAACTGAGGGAAGGTAGCCAGGGTGACAGCCTCCTGCCCTCTGCTGACCTCTCACTGGATGTAGGCTGTCTCCAATAATGGGGTATACTCTTTGGAGTGGGGCAGTGTCTTTTAGGTGAGGGCAGAGCTTGGAGGGGAACACAGCTGGGAGCCATCAGCTGCCGAAAATCCCAGAGTGTGGAAAGAAAGAGCCTCTGTCAGTGAAGGAGTAACCCTGGACAGCGTCACCTGCAAGTGGGGCCATAAAATGGGAAATTTTACCAAATCAAAAGAGATGAAGCATAAGTGTTCCTTGAGAAATGCTGAAAGATTTTATATCTAAAGGAAGAGATGGGTTTAAAAAGGCAAGAAGAGTGATGAGGCTTACAAGGAAAGGAACATCTTACGTAAATACCCTGTGAAGTGGTAAGGAGAACTGGAAACTGAGGAACTGAAAGAGCCTGTGCGACTTTAGTAAAAAGCAGAGTGGGTACCTGGTGTGGAAGGGGACCAGACAATGCAGAGCTTTCAGGCTCAACAGGAAAGAAAGAGGATAGAAGCATAAACTAAAGTAAATTTGAGCATTGTGTGTATGAGTGCCCACCTCCTGATTTACTTTGAAAAGGGAACCAGAGGTAAGA
This sequence comes from Oreotragus oreotragus, assembly GCA_006410675.1. Lineage (NCBI taxonomy): Eukaryota > Metazoa > Chordata > Mammalia > Artiodactyla > Bovidae > Oreotragus > Oreotragus oreotragus. Next base: position 17,050 of record SJYX01001929.1, read on the forward strand.
TGGATACCATGAACGCTTATTTAATGTGACTGGATTAGACAGCACTGGGAAACTGACCCAGATAAAATAAAAAGAATAAATGAGAACACTAAAAACATGGAGAAGCACCACAAAAGAACTGAACCTGTAAAGATTGAAGAAAAGAATGATCAACTGTGAACTGTTTTTCCTATTCATGTTCAGAGCTTCTTGGCATCACATTTAACAAGCCAGAGGCCTGGAATCTAAGCTCACACCAATAGAGAGACAAAATCTTAGATCATCTTCTCTAACCATTGCCAACTCCTACTATAAAAAACTAAATCAGCATTTCTTAGAGTAGCTAGTTTTGAAAGACATAGGATGAATTGTTCTCTAGGGCCTGTTTAAGAATTTGGAAAAAATATAAGGCAATTTAAAAAGCAATAAGCTATTTTACTCAGCAGTCTGGCCATCTAAAACTGCATTCAGCTCCAGCTCTCAATTCTGTCTCCTGCATCTTTCATCTTCATCTCTAAGAAATAACATTGTGATGCTTCTCTCCAAATGAATATGTTACTGGAAGTGTCCATAGTGGGAAAGAACAAATTGGAAAAAGCATATAAGCTTCTTTGTAGACTTCCTGGTGGCTGGTTAGTTTAACTTGCACACTTAAAAAACAATTTACCTGGATCCAAGACCTTAGTGCAAGAAAATACGCAGTAAGTTTCTGCTCTCAGTAAGGCGTAAAATTACAAAATGTACTAATACTTGTAATCCAAGTATAACTGTTAGCATTAAATTTTTAATTTGATATTTAATTTGGTATTAATTTCACTTATGACTACAAACACTGTTTCTCAGTCATAATACTCTCCATTTCCAATTAAACATTGATTCATAATTTTAATTGTTTGCTATACAGTTGTAAATTCTGCAAACTTAAAAATAATAATTTCACATTTCTATAGATAATTGAAAAATTTTAAAGATACTTGGACATAATTTGTTCATCTAGAGTAAGCCTAAATAAAATATCTAAGATGCATGCATTAAATATCATGTTGTAAATATTCTGGTTCACAGAAAAAATTACAGATTATAATGTTAAAACAAAGACAAGCAGGATAATTTTAATAAACTGAATACAGAGAAAGATTTGAATCCTTTCCCAAATTCTATTAAAACGAGAGCAAAGATACTGTTAGACATTGAAACATAAGAACAAAGGAAAAAGGACAATTATGTTTTGGAAGCTGAGAAACAGAAGAACAAGTGTTTGTTAACGTGGCTCAGTCGAGAGAGCTGAATCTTAAGTCGTCATTAGGGAAAATGGAGACATATAGAATTTATATCCAGGATCCTCAAATTACCAGGACACAGCATGAAAGGATGAGGATGAAAGTAGGAAAAGTCTAAAATGACGTTGAAGAAAAAAGAGGGGTGCCAGATCTGTACTACACATTCACAGTAAGACCCATACTTCATGTTCTCTGAGAAGGAAAGACTACATACTGGAAGAGTAAATCTTAAATTCAGAACTATCGTCCTCCTGTGACAGTCAAAAGGAAACAATATAGCCAGGAAACAAGGGTAGTATGTAAAAGAAAACATTCGCATAGGGAAGCCATCCCAAAGAACACTGGAGCAAATTAAAAATATGACAGTAGAACTGTAAGATCCAGCAACCCCACTCCCAGGCATATATGTGGAGAAAACCGTAATTTGAAAAGATACATGCACCCCAATGTTCACTGCAGCACTATTCACAATAGCCAAGACAGGGAAGCAACCTAAGTGTCCGTGGACAGAGGAATGGATAAAGATGTGGTACCTGTACACAGTGGACTATTACTCACCCATAAAAGAATGAAACAATGCCATCTGCAGCAACGTGGATGTATCATACTAAGTGAAGTAATCCAGAGAAAGAAAATATCATATGATATCACTTACACGTGGAATCCAATTTTTAAAACAACACAAGTGAACTTATTTACAAAACAGAAACAGACTCACAGATCTTAAAACCAAATTTATAGTTACCAAAGGGGAAATGTGGTGGGGAGTAATAAATCAGGAGCTTGGTATGAACACACACACATTACTGTATAGCTATATAAGATAGATAACCAGCAAGGACCTACTGTTTGGCACAGGGAACTCTACTCAGTATTCTGTGATAACCTATATGGGGAAAGAATTTTAAAAAGAATGAATATATGTACATGTATAATTGAATCACTGTCTATACACCTGAAATGAACACAATATTGTAAATCAATTATACGCCAATAAAATCAATTTTAAAATATATGATTCAGACTTTCCTGGTGGTCCAGTGGTGAAGACCTCATTTTCTAAAGCACAGCTGGATTCCTTGTTGGGAACCTAAGATCCCACATGATTCATGGCCAAAAAACCAAAACATGAAACAGAAGCGGTATTTAGCAAATTCAATAAAGACTTTTAAAAATGGTCCACATTAAAAATATATTTTTTTAAAAAGAAAAAATATGTAATAGTAGAAATGAAAACCTCATTTGGAAATGAGAAAACTTGGAAGTTTGGTTGAGGTAACCTTTCAGCAATTAGAACTACTCAGTAGGGAAATAACAGGAAGAGTTCAGGAGGTCTAACATGCACAGGGGTGCCAGAAAGAGGAAAAAATGGAAAGAAACACCAGAAGTAAAGCACTTGTTTACATGCAAAAAACAAGAACACTTCCTACATCTGGAGGACAGGTGTTGCCAGATTAAAAGCGTATAATCCGAAAGTAGAGACTCAGGTCAAGGCATATTACTGCAAACCTTTGTAACACTGAGGGGAGAAAAATGGAAGAATCAACATGTTTGCAAAAAAGCAAAAATTAACAAAATCAAAGATGCACTGCCCACAAAGAAAAATCACTGGTTGGTCATATACAAAGTTTTAAAAATTTAAATATGATTCTAACTTTTCAATGACAAGATTGGAGGTTAAAAGCGATAAAACAATGTCTCCAAAATTATCAAGGAAAATAAATTCCAGCATATTTTTATGCCCAGCTTATGATCAATCAGTTAACTTTAAAAGTAGAATAAAGATACTTTTAGTCTACATGATCTCAAGAATTTTCCTTTCCACACACCTCTTTTGGAAATCTGTTAAGCTACTCTAGAATCTGAGGATAATCAACTTGCCCTGGTTTGCCCACAATTTTCCTGGTTTTTCCACTGAAAGTCCTGCATCTCTGAAAACCCATCAATCCCAGACAAATCAGGACAGTTGGTCAACCTACTCTAAATTCACAATGAGGGACATTAAAAGCAATTCTTAAAAAGATCAAACTTATCCTTTAGTAACCTAACTGCCCCGGGGAAGGCAATGGCACCCCACCCCAGTACTCTTGCCTGGAAAATCCAATGGACAGAGTAGCCTGGTGGGCTGCAGTCCATGGGGTCGCTAACAGTCAGACAGACTGAGTGACTTCACTTTCACTTTTCTCTTTCATGCATTGGAGTAGGAAATGGCAACCCACTCCAGTATTCTTGCCTGGAGAATCCCAGGGATGGGGGAGCCTGGTGGGCTGCCGTCTATGGGGTCACACAGAGTCTGACACGACTGAAGTGACTTAGCAGCAGCAGCAACCTAACTGCCCAACCTCCAAAGTCCACAGTTTTTAAAAGAAAAAAAAAAAAAGGCAATAAAATGTAAAATCTCACAATGTCCTCTGATAGCCAATGAGAAATACTAGACATAAAAATAGCAGGAAAATCTAATCCATACTGGGTGGAAGGTGAAGAGGGAGAATGAGTCAATAGAAAAAGATCAGAAATGACCAAAATGACAGAATTACTTGATGCGGGCATTAGAACACCCTTTATAAGTATATTCAATAAGACTGAGAATTTAAAGAAAAAGAAACAAAAAATCATGAAAAAAGAAATGCAAGATACAAATAAGAACCAAGCAGAAATTTCAGAGATGAAAAATATAAGATCAGAAATGACTATTCCACTCAATGGACTTTAAGCAGATTAGATACTTCAGAAAGAAAAGATCAATAAACTGGTCATAGCAACAGAAGCTACTCAGACCCTTAGAAAACTCTTGCAGCTTCCTCTGGTGCTTTTGGTAAACCCCAGCCATCATATATGGGGCTTCCCAGGTGGTGCTAGCTGTAAAGAACCCGCCTGCCAATGCAGGAGACATAAGAGATGTAGGTTCCATCCCCGGGTGGGGAAACGGCAACCCACTCCAGTCCTCTCGCCTGGAGAATCCCGTGGACAGAGAAGCCTGGTGGGTTACGGTCCATGGGGTCACAAAGAGTCAGATGCAACTGAGCAACTGAGCATGCACGCAAGCCATCATATAAGAAGTCAAGATGTTCTGCTGGAGAGATAACATGGAAAACCCATGCAGATACTGCAGAGAGGAAGGGCAGACAAACCATATAGAGTCTGTCAACAGGCCTTGTTGTCCTAGGATATCGATCAGTGCTCTAGAGGAATCCAGCCTCAGCTACCATGTGGCCACAACTGCATGGGAAATCCAAGCCAGAACTACCAAAAAAAAAAAACAAAAACAAAACAAAACTGCCCAGCTGAATCCAATTAAGCCACTCAAGTGTAGGAGATAGCAGAATGCTTACTTTTTAAAATCATTTAGAAATATAGAAGAGATGTGTTAAGTCTGGAGGAATTTTCCAACTTTTTGGAGGCATCTGGATGATAAACCATGGCAGCCACAGCTTTTATCTGTCATTGGAACATGTGATCATGACATGCAGCCTTATTTTTCAGCTCACCTTCAATGCAAACAGTTGTCTTACTATTGAAGCTAAGCCCATCCTCTCAACTCCAACCTTCCCTCTGAATTACATTTTCCAGCTCTTTTCTAACCCACAGAACCTCTTTCACTGTTCCACTGGCACCATTTTAAACCACTACCTCCAGAAACAGAGCATGTGTTTGACAGGTTGGGGCTGCGGAAGGGAGGGATTCCATTCATATTACTCAGATATTGGAAAAGGGGAGGAGAAGGAAGACACCCTCTCGTGGTCTAAGAAGAAAACAATGTACTATTTCAGGGTTGTGAAGTAAAAAAGAGAAGTTGCCAAAGCTAGTACATAATGGAGCGGTGATATCACCTAGAAAATAAGACTGAAGCCAGGTGAGTTGGAGTGTGGAATGCTAAGTCCTTGTTTATAGAATGGAAAGCTGCAATAACAACTCTATATTTCAGCTCTGAATTAAATTGACTTCTGGAGGCCCAGCCACCATTTTTAGAATCTGTTTCCATAGTAAAATGTGTTTCTCATGAAAGCAATGTATTAATGATCCGGTGCTTTGAAAACTCACATTTGTAATATCACAAAGTCCAGTCATTCATTACCCAAATTGCAAAAACTCCCTGCTACAGATAAGCAGTATTTCATAAATCAGGGTTAAATCAGACCGGTGGAGACAGCTCATGACTCTTCAGCATCTCTCTCCCTGCCTAGTGCCTTCTTCTGGCCGCCACTATTCTGACATGTTCCGCTGCTTTTCTTGCTCATGGCTGATCTCACTGTACAGGTCATAAGCACAGTGATGGCCAAGGACTATCGCTCACACTCCTCCCAGCACTTTTAAGCCAAGTCTGGCACCTCACAAACTATCCCTGCACTTACCATTTTAATTTCTTAAGAGTTTGGATTCATTTCACCCATTCATATTATTGGCTGGTACAAAACCAGAGTTCTTGTGGTTTTCCCTCTAAGTATTCAGGCACATATACCCCATGCCTAAGACAGCTCACCTCTGAGTGGGCCAACATGCACTGCAGTCTCAGAAAGATAAAGAAAGTTGGGCTGTCCCAAATGCCAAGACTTGACCCTGCCAAAATGCAGGACGCCTGGGGTCACACTGTAACCACACTGCACAGACTAGCTCAGAGCCTCTTCATGACCCAGAAAAAAACAGTAAAGCCAAGTGTACCATAGCAGACAGTAACAGTAACTTCAAAGACTCTGGCAATTAGCTGGTGCAATCTAGGAGATGTCTGAAAAGATAGGCAGAGGAGAATTACTCCCATCTTCATTTTAAAAATATCTTTTCATTTATTTTACGTTAGTGATAGTCACTTAGTTGGGTCCGACCCTCTGTGACCCTATGGACTGTAGTCTGCAGGCTCCTCTAACCATGGGATTCTTCAGGCAAGAATACTGGAGTGGATTGCCATTTCCTTCTCCAGGGGATCATCCTGACCCAGGGATTGAACCCAGGTCTCTTGCATGGCAGGCAGATTCTTTACCATCTGAGCCACCAGGGAATGTTATTTTTAATTTATTTGGCCTTTCCGGGTCCTTTTGGCACACAGGCTTTTTCAGTTGTAGCATTTGGGACCTAGTTCCCTGACCAGGGATCGAACCCAGGTCCCCCGCATTGAAAGCACTAAGTCTTAACCACTGGACCACAAAGGAAGTCCCATTAGCAGCTTCTAGGGCAGACTATGGGGGTATCTTGGGTTTCAACATGGACAGGTTTTGAGGAGAGTACCAACTACACAAAGAGGGTCTGAGAAGTCAGTTACTGCAAGTGCGGCAGGAAGAGTCTTAGAGAATGTGGACATGTGGGGAAGCCCACTAGAGGCTTCAGGCATCATCAGAGAGACTTGCTCGGGGCAGAACTCCCTGTTGCATAAGTTCTGCAGGGACTCTGAGGGAACAGGCAGCTCTGTAAATTCTTACTTCATCAGTCCTCATACCTTTAATTGTCAGGGCTCAGCAAGTGGCCCTCATCTGTATTTTAGTCATTGCTTCACCTTCTTCTCAACCCCATTTATGCTTTATTTTACCCACTAAAGATTCAGCACTAGTTTTTACTTCACACTGGTAACAGTCACCAGCTACAACTGAAGATAACGTTGCAGATGAAGGGAAGGAGAATGATCTAGCAGGACGTTATAGGGTGAAGATGTCAAGAACAGCACAAAACAGGGAGCCTGGCAATCACTCTTTTCGAGAAATTCATCAGATGGCAACTGCAGGGATCCATATATTTACAGCCTCCTGGTTATTTTAAAAGAACATGCCACATATTTAAAAGTCAAAATTCATGCTGTATAGCACAAATCTTTCACTACATCAAAAGTTAAATGCAAGACTAGGATAGAGTTACCTGTGAATAATAAGAGTAAGAGGAGCCAAATCTTTGTAAGTGGTCCTCTGGACTCAGAGTGGCAGTGGAATGATCCTGTGGGGCAAAGGCAGGTTATAGCACAGGGTGCTCTATGAATTGAGTTTATAAAATTCATAAAGCTATATTATATAGTTATGATTACGAAGTATCAACACGATTCTTTATGTCTGCATTGGGAGCATCTGTAGGGATTTAGGGACATCGCATGCACATCTGGAAGAGTTGCTAAGAATATAACTTAAAGCCCAGTCTAAGTATTGAGAAAAAAAAATATTATTTGAACCATGGTAAGACGCTATCATGTTTGCAGTATGTAGTTTTTTCCCTCAGAGACAACTTTGTATGAGGGAAGCTGACTCCAGGTAGCACTGCAAAAAATGATGATGGTCCTTCCCCAAAGTTTTTTAATTAACTACTCTTCACTCGTCCTTCACCACATTCCTTGTTCCCTCATTCTGTCCATGTATGAATTTCCTGAGCTAGGGAGGTCCAGTTGATTAGAAATGTCTCCAGGTCACTGGGCAACAAAGGGCTCGGAGCACTGCTGGAAGGGGAACTCACATGATCAATACTACCACTGAGGTGCCTAATTTCACTGGAACACAGAAAGGAAGTGATAAACTCCTGCTGATGGAGCAGGGAGGGTTCCAGGCACTTCTGAACCATGAATGTCCGGGGCTTCCCTGGTGGCTCAGTGGTAAAGAATCTGCTTGCCAATGCAGAAGACACAGGTTCGATCCCTTATCCAGGAAGATCTCACATGCTAAGGAGTAGGCAAGCCCATGCCCCACAACTACTAAGCCTGTGCTCCAGAGCCCGGGAGCCGCCACTACTTAAGTCCAGGCACCAAGAGCTCATGCTCCCCAACGAGAAGCCCACACACTGCCACTAGAGAGCAACCCCCACTCGCCACAACTGGAGAAAAGCCTGCACAGCAACGAAGACCCAGCATGGCCAAAAGTAAACGAATAAATAAAATTTTAAAATTAAATAAAAAGGAATCTCCCAAACATGTCTTTTAAAAAGAAAGGAAAGAATGGTTGAAGAAAACACAAACTATCTATCACGGTAAAAGAAAATCAGAGGAAAACATTAAAATTAACTTCAGTAGTTGAAGGCCTGCCTGGTTAAGAAGGATAAATGCTTGTTTTGGGGTCCTCCGGAGAGAAAACCCAGGATGTACCAAGGGAAGAATGCAGGAAGGCAACCTGAGCTCCACAAATCAATTCATTTCTACCAATTTAGAACTGAAGACAATTTTGTAAAAGAAGACTATCTTTTCCTTCAAAAGTCTACATGGAATGAAGAGACCAATAGCAAATCATGTTCTCCACGTAAACAAGTCACCTCACCTAGACAATTTCTGGAAAACAGAAAGTGTTAAACACATTTTTGTGAACATGTTAATTACAAATGTCAAAAGACAAATATTCCATTAAGACACAGAAGCTCACTCCATGATGTTTGTTTTCTTAGTAGGTAATGAAGTCTTGCAGATAAGAAAACCAGGCATAAGTTATTTGGATAAGCACTGATCAATTATGAAAGCCCACAACAGAATAGCAAGAAGAAAACCAAATTCAGAAGAATTAACAAATGTCATCAACCACTCTGATGACAAATTCAGTATAAATACTGAAAGAGCCTGAGGAGAGGATCTGACACTTTTCAATGTCCCCCCTGGCACACACATTCTTCACAACTCCAGGAAGACCTATTTCTCCATAACCAGGTTAAGTATCATCAACAGGTGTTATTTCATAAGTATGGGACTGAGATTTACAAAAAACACAGTGGATCTTATTCCTTCTGTCACAGTGGAGCTGTGATATATTCCAAGGGCAGACACTCACTCTAATCATTTGAAACAAAGGGACAGACTCATTCATCCAACTAATCAATATGAATTCCCTGATCCAGAAAGGAAGTATAAATCAGTGGCTGCTCCATGGTCCGTTTTCTCACCCACCTGTCCTCCTGGCCCAGGGAAGGGAGAACGAGGAACATGTGTCAGTGGCAAAATGACTTGGGCTTTTGTATCGACAGACACAGCCACTGGGCTGCAAATCCTCCGTGGCAGCTGGGATCGGATCAATGTTGCTGAAGGTGAAGAAGCGGAGGTTTGCAGGGTCTGGGCATGTATTACTTCTCACCTAATCATGGTTTGCATATTGCAAAAGATGCTACTGTTTGTTAGGGAACAACAAAAGAAAATCCTGCCAAGTGTGCCCCTGCCCATTGAGCAAGAAGTTCAGTCACTTAAAGGGAGCATCTGGCTTGTATCCTGTTCTATTTAAAGTTGCCCAATCACTGTATTTTTTAAAATATTTATTTGGTTGTGTGAAGTATTCACTGCAGCACTCGGGCTCTCCACTTGTTGCTCCTGGGCTCAATAGTTGCCCTGAGGCATGTGTGGGATTTTAGTTCCTCCACCAGGGATCAAACCCCCATCCCCTGCACTGGAAGGTTGACTATTAACCTCTGGGGGGCACAAGAGAAGTCCCTCAATCACTCCATTTTTGATGAACACCAAATAGGTATCAGAAAGCACTAAGTTTCTGTTCTCTGTCCCGTTACAACCGCTCCCCACCCCTCATCAGCAGCTGACTTCTGGCTTTGTAGGGGTGTCATGCCTGCTGAGGAACACGCACGGCTGGACACAGCCTCCCCTGCTTCCTGCCTGTGTGCGTGCTCACACATCACACTCCCTTATCAGTCCACCTCCTCCAAGGTCAGAGCACTGACCCATGGAGGATATCTGAAGATATAAAAGTTTGTGCTCTGGCTACCCAGGCACAGATTTCTTTCCCTTTTGCTGGATCCAGAGATACGCTGCCCAGATCCCTGCAAGGGAGGGTTTGCTGCCCCGGGCAGAGAGTGTCATTGCTTTTAGCGACTGACCAGTGGCAGAGCTGACATATCCAAGGTCATGCTCCTCCCTGGGGTGGCCTAGATCCAATGGCTGACAGATGCAGAAGTGAAAAGGCCTGGCCCTCTATGCGCAGCTCCAGGCCATTCTGAAGGCCTGGCCCTCTATGCGCAGCTCCAGGCCATTCTGAAGGCCTGGCCCTCTATGCGCAGCTCCAGGCCATTCTGAAGTTGACCATTCTGGCCACTCTAGCCCTATAGCTCCCGGAGGTTCAGTATTGCTGGGTCTGGAGGGCTGCTCAAATTCTCCACCCCCTTATTTTTCCCCTCCTTTCAATAAGTATTGGTCCCAAGGTCACTCCTTATTAAGCACCCTGATTAATAAACTCAGTGTGCTTCCTAAAGAGTCCAACCTAAGTCAGTCCCTCATTTTCTCCTTCCTTACCTGCCACTGGATATATTTTTCTTAAAGGAAAAATCTTTATGGAAATATGTAATGGGAAAGGGACAGAACATAGACTTGTCTAGGGACTAACCCCACACAGCAGTTTTCAGTACAGACTGGGACACTTGGACAAGGGATCAGTTCACTGGGGAAGAATTAAATGATCCTTACCCTTAAATGTATTCTCTAGGGTCTCACGGGAGAGACAGTATTATTACATGTGGAGGCAGCTCTAATTACAACAAATAACTGCAGGTGAACACAAGGTAGCTCCCCCACCTCAGACAGTGAATTTTACAGAGAGAAAGCCACCCTGTGCAAAACACCAATGTTTTAATCTCCACAATGTTGCAAGGAAGAGCCAAGTCCAAGAAAGTCAACCCACGGAAAAGCACATTTGACAGAGACCTGCTAATAGGAGCTAGCTATTCAATTTGCAGTGGAGTTTTTTTAAAACAGTAAACATACTATAGATTTAAAACCAACAGATACACTTATCTGCTAATTGTCAGCAAAGGTCTCTAAGATGAGAATGAATAAACTGTAGTGGAAGAGCATAGGGAAAGCATCTTTCCTAAATCCTACATAACTTGAGGGCAGATTTCAGATCAGAGCCTTACTGGTAAAGTCCACCTTCTATAACTCCTTGTGACTGATGGGCACTCATTGTCAGCAATTTCTAATTCCACTAGAGTCAGCTGTACAGCTTTAAAAATACTGATGCCAAGTTCCACTATCAAAGGTTGACTTATTGGTCTGGGTAGCAGCCAAGAAATCAGAATTTTTTAATATTTATTTTTATTTATTTATTTGGCTGCACTGGGCTCTTAGTTGCAACACTTGGGATCTTGTTCCCTGACAAGGATCAAACTTGCTCCCTGCATTGGGAGCATGACGTCTTGACCCCTGAACCACCAGGGAAGTCCCAGAATCAGGATTTTTAAAAGCAGGGTCTAGGTCATTTTCATGTAGAAACAAGGTCTGAGGACCACCATTCGTGGGCACTTACGAGTAGCTGCTCATCTTTTCCCTTAAATCTCACCAGCTTAGTTAACCTGTGCTGATACAGCTCTTCCTCTAAGTCACTCCTTTCCAAGTATTTCCACAAGGCTACAAGGGGTGCCTCCCAGCTGCTGCAAAGCAGGCGCTGCCATTTTGCCCTCTGTGACTCCAGCAATGTCGCCCTTGAGCCGGAGTTCTACACTCCCAGGGAGGGCTCCTGCTGTGAGTCCTCCTTCCCAGGAAAGTCACACTCTGCCAGCTGCCACCGTCCTCAGGACCCCCATCACCGTGCAAAACCTCCTGAGAACTGTCAGCATCGTCTCCACGCCCTGGCATACAATATCCCACAGAGAATTTGCTTCTGAAAGCAGCCTTTGTGCCCATGAAACAAGCTGCTATTCAAATATTCAGGACAAATCCCATGCCATTCCCAAATCCCCCTTCATTAGTTTCCAAACCTAGTTTAAATCACAGCCTATATTTCACTGTAAATTTCCTATTTTGATTAATCCCCAGTTAATTCTGTCTTCTCAATTCCTCATTTCTCTTCATTCTTCCCATCTATTTTATGGGCACATATACCCCTTATTTTCCACTCGGAAGAGCAATTCTGCTTCTATGAGTTTATCCTATAAAAATGCATATAGGATTTTTTTTGCATAATGTTGTATATTCAAGGATACTCACATGCAACGTTATTAGCACTAGCAAATAATTAGAAAACACTTTAATGCCAAAGAATGTTCAGAATACCACACAACTGCTAGCAAAGTAATACTCAAAACTCTCCAAGCCAGGCTTCAACAGTACATGAACCAAGAACTATCAGACGTTCAACCTGAGTTGAGAAAAGGCAGATGAATCAGAGATCAAATGGCCAACATCCACTGGATCACAGAAAAACCAAAAGAACTCCAGAAAAACATCTACTTCTGCTTTATTGACTATGCTTAACAAAGCCTTTAACTGTGTGGATCACAACAAACTGCAGAAAATCCTTAAAGAGATGGGTAATACCAGACCACCTTACCTGCCTCCTGAGAAACCTGTATGCACGTCAAGAAGAAATAGTTAGAACCAGACACGCACAACAGACTGGTTCCAAATAGGGAAAGGAGTACATCAAGGCTATGTATTGTCACGCTGCTTATTTAACTTATATGCAGAGTTCATCATGGGAAATGCCAGGTTGGATGAAACACAAGCTGGAATCAAGACTGCCAAGAGAAATATCAATAACCACAGATATGCAGATAATACCATTCTTACACCAGAAAAGGAAGAAGAATTAAACAGCCTCTTGATGAAAATGAAAGAGAGTGAAAAAAACTGGCTTAAAACTCAACATTCAAAAAATGAAGATCATCACATCCCACCCCATCACTTCACAGCAAATAGATGAGGAAACAACTAAAACAGTAACAGGCTTTATTTTCTTGGGCTCCAAAATCACTGCAGATGGTGACTACAGCCATCAAATTAAAACACACTTGTTTCTTGGAAGAAAAGCTATGACAAACCTAGACCACGTATTAAAATGCAGAGACATTACTTTGCCAACAAACCACCTAGTCAAAGCTATGGCTTTTCCAGTACTCATGTAAGGATGTGAGAGTTGGTCCATAAAGAAGGTTGAATGCTGAAGAATTGATGCTTCTGAACTGTGGTGTTGGAGAAGACTCTTGTGAGTCCCTTGGACTGCAAGAGATCAAATCAGTCAATCCTAAAGGAAATCAATCCTGAATATTCATTAGAAGGACTGATGCTGAAGCTGAAGCTCCAATACTTTGGTCACCTGATGAGAAGAACTGACTTGTTAGAAAAGACCTTGATGCCGGAAAGATTGAAGGCGGGAGGAAGANCCTAAAGGAAATCAATCCTGAATATTCATTAGAAGGACTGATGCTGAAGCTGAAGCTCCAATACTTTGGTCACCTGATGAGAAGAACTGACTTGTTAGAAAAGACCTTGATGCCGGAAAGATTGAAGGCGGGAGGAAGAGGGGACGACAGAGGAGAGATGGTTGGATGGCTCACTGACTCAATGGACATTAATTCGAGCAAGCTCCAGTAGATGATGATGGACAAGGAAGCCTGGCGTGCTATATATAGTCCATGGTGTCATGAAGAGTCACACATGACTGAGCGACTGAACAACAACAAAGTCCCTCAGTAAGGCAATGGTTAATAAATCTATGGTATCCTCATCCTCAGTTCAGCGCAGTTCAGTTGCTCAGTCATGTCTGACTCTTTGCAACCCCATGGACTGCAGCATGCCTGCCTCCCTGTCCATCACCAACTCCTGGAACCTGCTCAAACTCATCCATTGAGTCAGTGATGCCTTCCAATCATCTCATCCTCTGTCATCCCCTTCTCCTCCTGCCTTCAGTCTTTCCCAGCATCAGGGTCCTAGAAGTATGTAATAATACTTCTATTATTATTATTATTATTATTCTAGCATCCCTATCCTAGAAGTAATAACAGTAGAAATATGGAGATGTATCTATTTGGGCCTGCATGGAAATTTTCTGATTTTTTTAAAAAAGAAAGCAGATATTTTGAAGAGATAAATCACTAGAAGTAAAACAGAATTTGTAATAATAAAAAAAAACTTCCTAGAAACAAAAGTCCAGGACCAGATGGATCACAAGTGAATTCTATCAAATGTACCAAATGGGGCTTCCCAGTTGGAACGATGGTTAAGAATCTGCCTGCCAATGCAGGAGATGCAGGAGATGTGGGTTCAATTCCTGGGTTGGAAAGATCACTTGGAGGAGGAAATGGCAACCCACTCCAGTATCTTGCCTGGGAAATCAAATGGGAAAAGGGGCCTGAAAGGCTACATACAGTCAGTAAGGTCCCAAAAAGTCACACACAACTGAGCACGCATGCACACACCAAATGTACATAGAAGAACTCATACCGATCCTTCTGATCCTTCTCAAACTCTTCCAAAAGACTGAACAGGAAGGAGGGAATATTCCCAAAAACATTCTACGAAGTCACCATTATCCTGATACTGAAATCAGACAAAGATACCACCAAAAAAAAAAGAAAAAAAGAAAATTACAGGTTAATATCTATGATGACTATAGCTGCAAATATTCTCAAGATATTATTGAGATATCAAGCTACAGACTGGGAGAAAATATCTGCAAATGATGCAAACAGCTCATGCAACAACAAAAAATAAACCCAATCAAAAAATGGGCACAAGACCTAAACAGACATTTCTCCAAAGAAGACATACAGATGTCCAACAACATGAAACAATGCTTAACATCACTGTATACCAGAGAAGCAAATCAAAACTACAATGAAGTGGGACTTCCCTGGTGGTCCAGTGGTTGACTTCACCTTCTAATACAGGGGGTGCAGGTCTGACCCCTGGTTGAGGACTAAGATCCTGCAAGCCTCCTGGCCAAAAGACCAAAACATAAAAGAGAAGCAATACTGTAACAAATTCAATACTTAAAAAAAAGAAAAAAAAAGAATCTCAAGCATATAAAGTTCACAATGGTAGAGAGCATCAGGAATATAGGTAAAAGAGTGAAGTGGGCAAAAATGATCCAGGACAGTTTTGTCTAGTGTGCCCTCCCAGGCTATCGGGGGTGAAAATAACCCACACATACAGGTTGTATTACAAATCTTTTCCAAGTTTAGCAGCTGGGATATTTCAAGATGCCACAAGCCAATCTCCCCTCTATAAAGATCACTCACTGTACAAAAAACTGTGATAGGTCTTAACTGCTCTAGAATTTAGTCCTGATTTCCAAAGCTTGACACTCTTACCTTTCATAATTTGGTCCTGTTCCAAATTTCACATCTCCTATCTACCCCTAAGTTATCCCCGTCCCACCCACACCCATCTACATGAGGGATTGTCCAGACAAAATGCCTTTCCATATCCCACTGACTTCCAGAATATGTGCCCTTTCCATCAGTAAAAACCATACTTACTACCCTACAAGACTCAAATACTGGCATCTAAGTAGAGCACAGCACATCCCACCTCATTGGAATTCATTGCTTCCTATTCAGCCTCTCAAGGCCTTTTGCGCAGGATTCTATTATTACACATAACATAACACACAGCACAGTCAGGCCTGGAGTTGTAATTGTACCCATGTGGACTTTATGGCACCCAGGTGTATCTTATTGATCACTGCTCTGTGTGTATGGAGCAAGTGATCAATAAATCTTCGTAGACTGGAATTAGGCTGGATAATTGCAAAATTATGTCACTGAAAGTCAGTCTTGTTAGAAAGCCTATGATATGCCAAATGTGGCCTTTACTAAAGGTTGTATAAGAGAAATACTAAGCGACTACTGTACCCTGGTGTTAGAAGCTATTTCTTTGGGAAAAAAAGTTAAAATCATGACCATCATACAAATGTAAAATGAGCACTTGCAAAAGAATTTCTTTAATTCATTAATTAATGAAAGAACCAGTAAGAAGTTAAAATTTGTTAGAAGAATTATGTTCCCAGGTGGCACAGTGGTAAAGAATCCGCCTGTCAATGCAGTAGCCACAGGAGACGCAGGTTCAATCCCTGGGTCAGGAAGATCCCCTGGAGAAGGGAATGGCAACTCACTCCAGTATTCTTGCCTGGGAAATCCCATGGACAGAGGAGCCTGGTGGGCTACAGTCCCTGGGCTCACAAAGTGTTGAACATGACTGAGTATGCATGCATGCATATAGAGGCAGTCAGGAATACTGAAATGAGTTTACAAATAGTTATAAAACTAGTGAAGAGCCCCAAGACAAATAAGGTACCAGAAAAAAAAAAATTTGTATTTTATGGACAATAATCACTTGCATTACTATCAGTTTTCCACAACTCAGAGAGCTATAAATTAGCTCAAAGCCAATGAAAGAAACATAACTTGGGAAAGTATACTAGAAAGGACACCCATTTATCACTTTTGCTCATTTTAAAGTCTTTCACACTTCCTAACAGCTTCCCTCCCATGATTATAATAATTTCAGAGATTATTCTTGATCACAAAAAAGGCAGATCTTGTTAGGACCGACCTAACAACTCACTACATTTTAATTTGCTCTCTACTTGTCCATCACTTCCACTAAAATGTCAACGTCCTGAGGGAAAAAACCCAAAGCTGTCTTTGTTTTCAGTATTATTGTTTTAATAAGTTAATATTTTCTTTGGTTTTCTGGTAAGATTTGATCTCAAGTAAAACCATCATATGTTTGTTCCCTTGAATAGAATATTTGTGAGCTGCAGAAGCCAATGAAATTTCTTTTCCAAATATGCCTTTATCAAAGAAAAGGAGCTCTTTGGCATTAGGGAATCATGACCTAGTTTGCTGTACTGTTTAATACCAATGTGTTCAAGCACCAAAGAGCACAGAACAGCTCCAATATGCTTGTTTCAAGATAGAAACATTATACTTAAAACTAAATCCAGCTTTACCATCTGATCAAAAAGCATTTCAGCCACATTACTACCATTGTTTTTGAAAACTATTAGTTTCATACACCTGTTTATAAAGAAGATAATATAAAGACACAGTTAAGAGAAGCACACTGTGCTTCTATAAAAGGTTCAACATAGACAGATGGACTCTACACTTGAACAAAACTATTGTTACATGAAATTATGATAGAAAACACTGGAACACTTTTAAACACCCAACCAGAGGACATAATTTTGGAAAAGGCAACTGATTAATAACATGTATTGTAGTGCAGTTATTTTTAAATGATCATATCAAAAACTGTGCTTCCAAAAGGAAAAATATATGATCCATTAAAATGAAATATAACATAAAAGATTTATACCTACTTAAAAATATACAATCATTGGAACAAGGCTTGAATGGTAATAATGCATATTGAGAAGAATTGTAAGACACATACATTTTCTATTTTTGACATTTCCTTTGTATTGTTACATCAATGTGTTAGTTGCTTTTTTTAAAAGAAAGGAAAGGGAAAAAATGGTTATTCTGTAAAGTCGCTTCGGTAGCCTGTGATTTGGGTCTTGTAAAAGCGTAAAGGAAAGGGTTTCATTACGCTTTGTTTTGCTAACAGACATCTGCTGTCCTTCTCTGGTGTGATTTTCATTAGAGCTATTTTCAAAGTGCTTGAATCAGGATTAGCTACTGAGTAGGAGGCTTCTTGTTCTTTTAGTCACTAACTGACACAATTTGGCTTGAAATGTAGGATTCATCACTTTGTTGGGTCCTTTAAGGGCTGGGCCACCCTGACCTTGAAAATTCCCAAAGAGGAAGACTTGGACTTTTAATGATACCATCATTCAAACAAGGGGTCTTAGATTTAACATCCACCCTCTGGTGGCTCAGACGGTCAAGTGTCTGTCTACAATGCGGGAGACCCGGGTTCAATCCCTGGGTTGGGAAGATCCCCTGGAGAAGGAAATAGCAATCCACTCCAGTACTATTGCCTGGAAAATCCCATGGACAGAGGAGCCTGGTAAGCTACAGTCCATGAGGTCACAGAGTCAGACACAACTGAGCGACTTCACTTTCACTTTCACTCCAACCCTACACCTTCCACAGAACACAGGACTGAATAGACTGATGTGACCCACCTATGCATGTTTCGGGGGAGTGACCTTATTAGACTGAAGCCTTGCCCACTTGAGTCATTCGTGGAAGTCAGCAGAGCCAGGAAACAAGCTCTGGGGCAGTGCTGTGTTCTCACCAAACATAGCTCCATGGAAGATATCCCATGGGTCATATGACATTTTGTGGCAAAAAGAATAACCTCAAGCACATTTATCAGATGCAAAAGTAACTGCAGTTTTTGCATTGTTGAAATTTGTTGTTTGATATTGGAATATATTCTTAAATGTGTTTATGTTATACATAATTTTAATGCACATTTCTCACTTTATGTTTTTTTCTAATGACTTATTACTTGCTGTTTATTTTATATTCATTTTAGAATATAGAAATGATGTTAGAAAAAAGCAAATTCAAGCGATCTTATTATTTGAGTTCAAAATGGGCCATAAAGCAGCAGAGACAACTCACAATATCAACAACACATTTGGCCCTGGAACTGCTAATGGACATCCAGTGCAGTGGTGGTTCAAGAAATTTTGCAAAGGAGACGAGAGCCTTAAGATGAGGAGCCCAGTGGCTGGTCATTGGAAGTTGGCAACGATCAACTGAGAGCACCATCAAAGCTGCTCCTCTTACAACTACACAATAAGTTGCCAAAAAACTCAGCATCAGCCATTTTATGGTCATTCAGTATTTGAAGCAATTTGGAAGTTCAATATGTGGGTGCCTCAGGAACTGACTGAAAATCAAAAAAATCATCATCTTGAAGTGTCACCTTCTCTTTATGCAGCAACAATGAACCATTTCTTGATCGGATCATGATGTGTGATGGAAAGTGGATTTTATACAACAACCAGCAATGACCAGCTTAGTAGCTGGCACTGAAAATTGCAACGCCTGTAGCTGGCACTGGTCAACATAAAGGGCTCACTTCTTCTCCATGGCAACACCTGACCACATGTAACATAACTACACTTCAAAAACTGAACTAACTGGGCTACGAAGTTTTGCTTCATCCACCACATTCACCTGAGTGAGTGAGTGAGTAAAAGTCATTCAGTCGTGTCCAACTCTTTACAACTCATAGAATTCTCCAGGCCAGAATACTGGCATGGGTAGCCTATCCCTTCTCCAGAGGATCTTCCCAACCCAGGGGTCAAACCCAGCTCTCCCACGTTGCAGGTAGATTCTTTACCAGCTGAGCCACATGACCTCTTGCCAACTGACTACCACTTCTTCAAGCATCTTGGACAACTTTTTGCAGGGAAAATGCTTCCACAACCAGCAAGAGGAAGAAAATTATTTCTAAGAGTCCGTCAAGTCCACAATACACTCAGTGAGAAGCAAGCACATGTGATGCAGTAAGAATTCTCCAGGCAAGAATACTGGAGTGGGTTGCCATTCCCTTCTCCAGGGAATCTTTCCTACCCAGAGATCAAACCCCAATCTCCCGCATTGCAGGCAGATTCTTTACCATCTGTGCCACCAGGGAGGCCCAAAGAATAGCTCATATTTATACATTTCCTTGAGAGTCGGACACAACTGAGTGACTTCACTTTCTTTCTTTGAGAAACACTGGGCTGGATGAAGTACAAGCTGGAATCAAGATTGTATGAAGAAATATCAATAACCTCAGATATGCAGATGACATCACTCTTATGGAAGAAAACGAAGAAGAACTAAAGAGTCTCTTGATGAAAGTGAAAGAGGAGAGAGAAAAAGTTGGCTTAAAACTCAACATTCAGAAAACTAAAATCATGGCATCTGGTCCCATCACTTCATGACAAATAGATGGGCAAACAATGGAAACAGTTACAGACTTTATTTTGGGAGGGCTCCAAAAATCACTGCAGATGGTGACTGCAGCCATGAAATTAAAAGACTTGCTCCTTGGAAAAAAAAGTTATGACCAACCTAGACAGCATATTAAAAAGCAGAGACATTGCTCTGCCAACAAAGGTCCATCTAGTCAAAGCTATGGTTTTTCCAGTACTCTTGTATGGATGTGAGAGTTGGACTACAAAGAAAGCTGAGCCCCACAGAATTGATGCTTTTGAACTGTGGTATTGGAGAATACTCTTGAGAGTCCCTTGGACTGCAAGGAGATCCAACCAATCCATCCTAAAGGAGATCAGTCCAAGGTGTTCATTGGAAGGACTGATGTTGAAGCTGAAACTCCAATACTTTCGCCACCTGATGCAAAGAACTGACTCATTTGTAAAGACCTTGATGCTGGGAAAGATTGAAGGTGGGAGAAGAAGGGGATGACAGAGGATGAGATGGTTGGATAGCATCACCGACTCAATGGACATGAGTTTGAGTAAACTCCGGGAGTTGGTGATGGACAGGGAGGCCTGGCTTGCTGTGATTCATGGGGTCGCTAAGAGTCAGACACGACTGAGCGACTGAACTGAACTGATACATTTCCTTGGTGGTTTCTCAGTGCTCATTGTTGTTCCCTCATCTCCCCTCATTGTCCTTTTGTCTGAAAGCAGGAGCCTGAATGCTGGAGTGCTTTGGAATCTGTCCTTTTACCTCTACCCATGCAATAAACATTATGTGAGTATTGTGCTCATAAAACAGCAGATTCCTTGGGTCTGGAGGCTCACGCTCGGGGCCAGGAAGTACTGTGGCCCCCATCTCACATGTAAATGGAGGCTCTCAACCAAAATTTGGTTCAGATGCCAAGACGGATGACACCACAAACTTACCAACAAGGCATGGAGAGATTTATTACTCACAAAATGAAGTTCTGTGTGGAGAGCTGCATGGGTTCAAAGCATGGCTAAGGATGCCTCGAAAGAGAAGAATAAAGCGTGGCTTGGGTCTGTGTTGATTATGAGGTAGGGGAATGGCACAGGTGAGCCAGCGCTGGTACTGTTTGAACTTCATGCTCCTGCATGGAAGGAAGACCCTGCACTTTCTGAACACAATTCCCAAACGTGGCACAAAGGAGAGGTAAGAGTGATGGGGATGAAGAGCTATCAATAGTCAAACATCAAAAATGGAGCCAGACTCTTCATTATAGAGGGATAAAGAAATAGTAATTAAAAAATAATGCCATTTGCAGTAACACAGATGGACCTAGACTGTTACACTGAGTGAAGTAAGTCAGACAGAGAAAGACAAATATGACGTAATATCACTTATATGAGACTTCCCTGGTGGCTCAGACAGTAAAGAATCTGCCTGCGATGCAGGGGACCTGGGTTCAATCCCTGGGTTGGGAAGATCCCCTGGAGAAGGGAAAGGCTACCCATTCCAGTATTATGGCCTGGAGAATTCCATGGACTGTATAGACCATGGGGTTGCAAAGAATCAGACACAACTGAGCGATTTTCACTTTCATTGCTTTATATGTGGAATCTTTAAAATAGAAAGGGAGGTCGGGTACAAATGAACTTATTTACAAAACAGAAATGCAGTCACAGATGTAAAAAAAAAAAAAAAAACTTAGGGTTACAGGGCAGGGGGTGTAATGGAGGTAGGGATAAACTGAGAGATTAAGACTACATATACACACTACTATAAAGAGAGAACTAATGAGAACCTACTGGATAGCACAGGGAACTCTACTTAATACTCTATAATGATCTATACAGGAAAATAATCTAAAATAGTGCATATATGTATATGTATAACAGAATTACTTTACTGTACACCTGAAACTAACACAACATGACAAATCAACTATACTCCAATAAAATGTTTCTAATAAAAGTAAATTTTAAAAAGAAATAATTCAAAATAAGTACATATTATCTTACTGTTTCTGTTAGGGGAAGCACACTGATTGAAACCGCTCACCCTGGCCAGGCATCATAGTAACTATTTGCATGAGTTGTTTTATGACAGGAGATCCTGATAAGGAATACAGAACTAATAAGCCACCACCAACAGGAAGAGTTCGGGAAAGGTCTAAAGGAGACACCGCGTGTCCATCCACCTCCCAGAATCCCTCTCGCTAGCATCCATCTTGGCTGAGCGATGAGTGCGCCACCAGGAAAGACTCTGAATTAGAATGATTGGCCAAAGACCACCGGGAAACTAATCCCATCACCATAAAACCCGAGACTGCAGCCACGCGGCAGAGCAGTTCTCCTGGGTTCCCTTACCCTACTGCTCTCCACCCGGGTGCCCTTTCCCAATAAAATCTCTTGCTTTGTCAGCACATGTGTCTCCTCGGACAATTCATTTCCGAGTGTTAGACAAGAGCCCAGTTTCGGGCCCTGGAAGGGGTCTGCCTTCCTGCAACATTTATATTAAAAACTCCTGCCCCCCCACCACCACCAAACTGTTCCCTTTAAAGAAGCTTTCCCTCTACAAGTTGTAAATTAGAATTTACAATCTAGTATAGAAAGCAATAAGTAAACCAACAATTAGAATTACAGAGAAAGGGCAAGACTAAATCTATGCATAGTTAACTGGTGGGAGCAGATGAGAGAGAGGAACTTACGATGGTAGCCAGGAAGGCTCGCCTGCCACCGCATTGTAAAGGAGCAGAGGAAAGGCAGGAAGGCAGGAGGGCCTTTGGAGCCAAGGAAAGAACATGGGAGAAAGAGAGCATGACCCACTGAGAAGATTTTTAAGAGCTCAGATGGGGCTACAGTGTAAAGGAGTGCTGAGAAATGAGGCTTGAAGTTTCTATCCAGAGCAGGTCAGAACACCCTTGAGAACAATATCCTAGAAAGAAAGGTGGGGCATTAGAGGCTTTTGAATAAAAAAGCAGTAAGAAGATTACATCTGCATTAAAAAAAAAGAAGAATCACCTTGCAGCAGACTGAAGAACGGATGAGATGGAGAGCCGACTAGAATCAAGAATACTTATGAGAGAAAAGGGTACGCTGACACAAGAATGAGATGAGAAAATGACTTAGAGCAGTCAGCAGCGGGCTGGGTGCCAAGGTGAGAAGCGGGGTGGAGAGTGATTCCAGGGCAGAGTCCGTTGCAAGCATTCCCCCAGCCTTCCCACCTGGATGAGAAGGCAAAAAAACCTTTTTTTTTTCTTTTTTTGACACAATGGTATGTGAGATGTTCATTCCCCGAAAAGGGATCAAACCCAAGTCCCCACCATTGGAAGGTGGATTCTTTACCACTGGACCACCAGAGATGTACCAGAAAAATATGTTTTAAGAAAGTTGAGTGTGAGCTGTCTTTTTGACTTCCGAGCAACATTCAAAAAGCAAGAGGGATAGTAAGATTGGAGATAGTGACCCCAAACCACTCTCAAAGAAAGCACGGTGAGGCTCTTCCCCTTTTAAAAGTACAAAACGTCTATCTCTTCACACTTCACAAAAGAAAAACATCACTCCTCAGGACAATGATAAACTCAAGAGCCTTTCCATAGGGGGGAAAAAAAAAAAAAACATGATGAGAGCTAAGTATCTCCAATCATATTTGACTAGACGTTTATTGAAGGAACCGGCTCACACACATCTTTCCTGAAAAAAATTTTTCACAAACTTTTATTGATGTCATCCCTGGTAGAGGACAGAAAATCATGTCAGGAAAAGTCAGAAAATAAAAGTTTGAGCCATGCACAACTACTAGTTGTTGCTTAATTGAGAAGCAGCGCAAGTACCCAGACCTAAGTGAGCACAGTATTAACGGGTAAACAAGGAAAAGTAGGTCATCCCCACAGAGCCCCAAGTCTCCTCTTGAGAGGCAATGCATACTGCCAGCCTCTTGTGCATTTTCCCATAAATTTGAACTGCTTTGCTGTGAACACAGCAACTGGCCTTACAACTAATCATTCAAAAGGATTTACCTATCAAGAAGTCTATTTTCCAGCTGCAAGACCCACAGAGCCAGAACCACCCCATAAATAAATTAAGCAGCTAAGGAATACATCAAAGTAACCAATGGCTCCTTGACCTGGCAGAGTCAGTTTTTACAAGTTGAGTGGTTTATTACCTGCTTTTATCACCTACAAAGTTCCAGCTTTCTCCATCAGGCCAAGTAACCACCTGTCTTCCACCAGAGCTCTGAGAAATATCTTACCTTAGAACCAACCAGCAACCATACTACGTAACTAGGAAAATCTAAGACTGCGAGAAAGATGTTTAAATAGAGTCTGTCTTCTCCTTGAGATAAGAGTCCCTGCTGGGAAAGAAAATCTCTTTGAGAGGCGCTCTCGCTTAGTTTCCTCTATTTCCAAAACAAGAATCAAGGAAATAAACCAGGATCACAGAATACTACAATCCTAAAATTTCCTACAGAATTGTTATTCTATGATCCTTTAAATACGAGATTATTGGATAAAGCAACAACAACAAAGAAAAGCTCAAATAACCTTTTCTGATTTATAAAAGATACTGACATTTGTTGTATTACTGAAAATATGAAAAATCCAGAAAATAGAAATAATATATGTCACTGTCCCAAGATGACCACTTTTAATATCTGCCCAGCTATGTCCCATCTATCTGCATGGCAGTTGTGCTTAAAATCTTGTGGAGTTTTTTCCCCAATGCACCAAATTTCTCTCAGACTCCAATGAACAGAGGTAGCTCATCACAGCAGGCTGTGTCTCTGTCCTCACGCGGGGTGCCAGCTGTCCTGGCAGGTGTGGGCATGATGTGGATGCTCTGCAGCAGGTGTTCAATACACCGTGTACCTCCCATCTCCTCTGGCAGCACTGCGAGCAACAGCGACTACTCTAAAAACCCACTCTGTGGAAGCTGGAGATTAAGCAAAAGTGATTCGCACCTGCAAGAATGACTGTTTGGTTTTTAAGAGTCTCTAAATTGTGGTTAAGACAGATTTGCTTGGGAACACTGCTAGTTCTGCTTAAGCACTGGGGGACTAAGGAAGATTATCATGCCTGTGCATTTAATACCAGGCTGGCGTGAGCTTCCCCAGCATCCAGTTTGTGTCTGGTTTTCTCCCTATAGGAAAAAAAATGCAGCACACAGAGGCTGATGTGGTTGATATGGTTGTAAATCTCCCAGTCACAATTTTGTATTCTATATATTTATATATTTTGCACATTCATATTCTATAGCTTATAATACAGTTTCTTCAGACTTGTGGTTGGCAAGAGGGAGGAGAGGTGAGGGAGGGGGTGGATTGAGACTTTGGGATTAGCAGAATGCAAACTATCGTATATAGGATGGATAAACAAGGTCCTACTATATAGTAAAGGGTTTATAATTAATATCCTGTAATAAACCATAATGAAAAAAATGTGTGTATACATATATATATACACACACACACACACATATATATATAACTGAATCACTCTGCTGTACACCAGAAACTAAACATTGTAAGTCAACTATAACTCAATAAAAAATAAATTTTAAAAATATGCATATAGTTTCTGATGAGAGAAGGGTCTATCACTATCCTGAAGGAGGCCAAATACTATTCCAAAATGCTCTGGTGCAACTGACGATTCATGGAGTATGAATAAACACAGGAAATGGAAGCTACATGTCAGCCTACAACACAGCATCAAACATTCTAATTGTATTACATCCCTGGGTTTAAGTAAAGTCAGTAGGTTTAAATTGTTTTGCATCAGCAGACACTGCTGCTCTGTTACCTTTCTTCAAAGTTATGCTGCTATTACTGAATATCAGGCAAAAACAAACGCAGACGCCAGTAAGACTGTCAAATATAAAAGGGAATTTTGCTAAGGACAGTGTTGTGTACCAAAATGAGCAACGACATATCTTTCATCAAAAAATAAGCACTGCAAATAGTCTCAAAATGGAAAGCATCTTTGGTCATCATATACTCTCATAATACTTTAAATATCCTAAGATAAATGTCAAGAAAGTTAATTTCACCACCACATTTCACAATTTAGGCTACTGTTGAGAAATCTTTGTTGACAATGAGCTTTTCCTTTGAAAAGCTCTTTTCATCTTTTGGTTTTGGAGGAAAACAAGAAGCCTATAGAGTGACTCTAGGCAGCCCACCCAGTATATGGAAAAGCCATCTAAGGACTTATTTAAAAAAAAAAAAAAAAACTAACTTAGGCTAACAACAGGACATTACACCTGCTCACTGAACCAGGCAAACAGAATAGGATGCTAGATCTTCCTGACCAGACCCAGTTTTCCAAACATAAACCCCTTAAGCAATGGCACTTGAACCTCAGTCCTTCACATGTCTCTTAATCTTTGAGAAGGTATACTCTGCATTCCACCAGAGACCATCATGGCCTAATAAGGAAGGTAAACAACTGAGACCTAAGGGATTTACTTTCTGTCAACTAACTGCATCTGAATGTTGATTCATATTTGAATTTACAATGATCACAATCCCTCAGGTTTTTCCAGTTTGGTTCCTTTCAATCCACAACCCCTTAACCCTGTGCATCTTCACTTGTTCCTTCTGATTAAGTACATTTTTAGAAAAAAAAAAATCACATGGACATTAAAGGAATTAAACATGGCTTAAAAGGAAATTCAAAGAATGGAAAAATATATTTGTTACAAAGTATCACTTGCTGTCCAAGATTTCCATTCCCTGAGCCTCTCTCTATAACAACCAGTTACCACTGGCGTCTCCTTCCAGAAACAGGCCCAGATACACATGCACACAGGTTGTTGTTGTTCAGTTGCTAAGTCGTATCTGATTCGTTGTGACCCCGTGGACTGCAGCATGCCAGGCTCCCCTGTCCACTATCCGCCAGAGTTTGCCAGGCTCCCCTGTCCTCCACTGCCTTCCGGAGTTTGCTCAGATTCATGTCAACTGAGTCGGTGATGCTATCTAACCATCTCATACTCTGCCACCCTCTTCTCCTTTGCCTTGTCTTTCCCAGCATCGAGGTCTTCTCCAGTGAGCCAACTTTTGGCATCAGGTGGCCAGAGTACTGGAGCTTCAGCTTCAGCATCAGTCCTTCCAATGAATATTCAAGGTTGATTTCTTTTAGGATTGACTGGTTTGATCTCCTTGCAGTCCAGGGGCTCTCAAGAGTCTTCTGCAGCACCACAAGTGAAAGCATCAATTCAGCCTTTGTTATGTCCAACTCTTACATCCATACATGACTACTGAAAAAACCATAGCTTTGACTATATGGACCTCTGTCAGCAAACTGATGTCTCTGTTGTGTTTATGTAAATGTGGAGCCCTTGGCGTTTTTTTTTAATATATATTTGGTTTTTTTCTTAGAAGATGAGAACCTATCTACTTTCAGTGGCTTTTTTTTGTGTACTCAGTAGGTGAGCATAAAGATTTATGTGAAGGATATTATTATTTGTCTCTATTATCATATTCTTGAATGCACCCTGGGGAATTATTCAAACTTCCCAAGGTTACCTTCACCTAAGCCCTTGGCGTTTTTTTTTAATATATATTTGGTTTTTTTCTTAGAAGATGAGAACCTATCTACTTTCAGTGGCTTTTTTTTGTGTACTCAGTAGGTGAGCATAAAGATTTATGTGAAGGATATTATTATTTGTCTCTATTATCATATTCTTGAATGCACCCTGGGGAATTATTCAAACTTCCCAAGGTTACCTTCACCTAAAAATATCATAAAAGTATTACCTATGT
Source organism: Oreotragus oreotragus (assembly GCA_006410675.1). Classification (NCBI taxonomy): domain Eukaryota; kingdom Metazoa; phylum Chordata; class Mammalia; order Artiodactyla; family Bovidae; genus Oreotragus; species Oreotragus oreotragus. Next base: position 44,547 of record SJYX01001929.1, read on the forward strand.
CTTCATTCAGATGTGGAAGAACAAACTGAAGGAGAGAACAAGCTTTAGCACTCCACTGCCAACTCTGCCCGCCCCAGATATTAATTAGCTCTCAAGGGGCTGTGAACCCACTTAACCATATTGTTACACTGCCCACAATTTTTCACCCCAGCATCTTGGGATATAAGTCAGAAGCACCAAGAAACCCGAACATCTGTAGAGTCATTTCCTCAGTTACCCCGAGTTGTAATTTTTATTGATCTTTCCCCTATTCCTCCAGGCTTAAAGAGAGAAAAAGAAAAGACGTTTATAACTTATGGTTTCTTACATACAAAATGCTCCAGCCATAAGTCTTTACTCAATGGGAACATTGAAAATAACAAAATACAGGTAGTGATAAAGGCTTTTAAAAACTGCAAGGCAGGGTATCATGGACCACAGATTCTCATCTCTCATCAGTGGACTTTCAAGCTGAAGTTCAAAGACACACCATGGCAACGTGTGCCTATGTGTCACACAGGCCATGTCTGTGTGTGTGAACCGCACAGTGACCAAGTGGGTCTCTGCAGGGGCTTCCATCTGTCTACCTACCGACACTGTAACTTCTACGTGTCTGGAACTCTAGCTTTCCTGCATGAGAATCACTGACATGAAGCTTAATGAACACAGTCAGTGGCCCAGATTACTTCTCACTGCTACATAAACTTCCAAGAGTACCTACCATACGTTTTCCCTTCTCTAGGCTTCTACTCTTTGACTCCTCCTGCAGATATGTTTCATTTTCTATTACTACTGGATATTGTTAGCATATGTGTTTATGCTTTTCAGTAAATGAATAACCCAATTCAAAAAATGCATTGAAAGTGAAAGTTGCTCAGTTGAGTCCGACTTTGTTACTCCATGGACTGTAGTCCATGGAATTCTCTAGGCCAGAATACTAGCCTTTCCCTTCTCCAAGGGCATATTCCCAACCCAAGGAAAAAACCCAAGTCCTCTACATTGCAGGTAGATTCTTTACTACCTGAGCCATAAGGAAAGCCCCCCAAATTGCATCAACCATCACTTAACCAATGCTTTATGCTGAATCGTATGTAACATGGCCATTGAGTGACTGTGTGCATGCTAAGTCGCTTCAGTTGTGTCCGTCTCTTTGCATCCCTATGGACTGCAGCCCACCAGGCTCCTCCATCCATGGGATTCTCCAGGTAAGAATTCTGGAGTGGGGTGCCATATCCTCCCCTCCAGAGGATCTTCCTGACCCAAGGATCTAACCCATGTCTCTTACATCTCCTGCACTAGCAGGCTGATTCTTTACTACTAGCACCACCTACTTAGCCTAGGGACAATTTCACATGATTTTGTTTGATAAAAAGTATACACAGGCGATTTTGTGGAAGGTAAGAATACAAAAATGAGCTACATAAGCTCAAAGCTGAAAACAGAGTTTATCACAGATTTGATAACCATTGGTGAAATGATAGGATTTTATTTATAAAATGTAGAAAATAAGAAAACAGATTCAGTTCAGTTGCTCAGTCGTGTCCAACTCTTTGTGACCCCATAGACTGCAGCACACCAGGCTTCCCTGTCCATCACCGTCTCCCAGAGTTTACTCAAACTCATGTCCATTGAGTCGGTGATGCCATCCAACCATCTCATCCTCTGTCATCCCCTTCTCATCCTGCCTTCAATCTTTCCTACCATCAGGGTATTTTCAAATCAGTCAGTTCTTCACAACAGGTGGCCAAAGTATTGGAGTTTCAGCTTCAGCATCAGTCCTTGCAATGAGTATCAAGGACTGATCTCCTTTAGGATGGACTGGTTGGATCTCCTTGCTGCCCAAGGGACTCTCAAGAGTCTTCTCCAACACCACAGTTCAAAAGCATCATTCTTCGGCTCTCAGCTTTCTTTATACAAGTTAATTATAATTTAATTGTGGATACATCTGCAGTTGTAGGTACATTCCCATTTTTGTGAAATGTCTGTATTTCAAACTTCTGTGATGATGCCATTTCTGAACCCAGCACTGCTCCCTTAATTTGCCACTACACATTCTCCATTCCTGCAACAATGCACACCTTCTGGACATATCTGCTGATTTGCTGCCTGCAGGAAGTGAATACCACCAATGTAGTCACATGTGTGCATAAAACTTGATTTATCATATTTTAGATAAGAAAAAACAATTAAATATTATAGTTATATCTGCAATGTGCAGTTATTCTAATAATTATGGGTATTTAGGGCTTAAAATGAATCACCAGATACAACCCAACTTATATTTGTGTGTCTTCAGTTTTGCTAACTAGGTAATTAACACTCCTCTGATCAACTCTGCATGCCCTCCAAAAGGTAAGATCTAGGAAACCTCAAATATTTGGATTTTGTTTTATAAAACTTCAAGATTTTCATCCATTATATGAGTCACTATGCTTCATATAGTATCAGATATTATATGAATAATGCTACAATAATCATATTTTCCATTTAGAAATTACCTACCATGTCCCATTTAATCCTTAAAAGAACCCTGCAAGGTCAGTATCATTACTAAGGTAGGAAACTGACACCGAAGGAAGCTATACACAAGTACTTATATGGCCCATGGGATCCAAACCTACTGCAGACAAACTCTTTTTCCGTGGCAAGGAGTGAAGTCAAGGTCACAGGCCTTTACTACTGTTAGAGCAACATCAGAAGAAGTGGGGAGCAACATATTTTTGGTTGTGTTGTCATAGTCTTGGTGAAGGAATACAATTGGCCTAACGAGGCATGTGCTCACTCCAGGTCCAAACAGTCATTTCAGCCACATGTATATGGTATGACTGCTGGTCAGACTGAGATCATATACCCACCCTGTGGTCAATGACTAAAACTGAATTAAGTCCTTCCAGCATTCTACAAAATGAATGGTGGGGTGAAGAACCTCCCCACAGAAAGGTGAGCAATCTTACCACTGAAAGGCTGAGAGAGGTACATGACTGACTCTCTCTCACACATACACACACGCCTTCAAATTCCATTAGCATGCTTCCTGTTAAGAAGTGGATCTAAGTCCCCTGGATACAGATCTGGTTCTGCACCTGCCTGACCAATGGAATATGCTAAGAGTGATGCTGTCCAGTTTCTGGTCCAAAAAAGCAGCTATTGGCTGCCACGCTATCACTTGGAATGCCCACTCCTGGGAAGCAACCACAGTGTTACAGGTAAGTTTGTGGGGAAGCCCACGCTGAGAGGGAGCAAAATCTGAGGCTCTCAACAGCAGGTGAGCTCCCAGCTGACAGCCAGGACCAAACTGCCAGTGCTGCAGGCGAGCTGTCCTGTGAGCCTGCCTCCATCCCCAGACAGCCTGCACCACCGACGCTACAAGGAGCAGACCAGGTTTCCTGCTACACTCTGTGGAAGCTACACGTTTGTAAGCTCATTATTTTTCTTCTTTTAGACCACTAAGCACTGGGGGCATGGGTTATATAAAATCAGTTATTAGAACAACCAGTCCCCAAACTTTCACCCTTTTTTTTTTTGCACAGAACACATGAACTTTGCTCAGCACCTTCTTCACAGCCCTCTAAGTACCAGCATAATGCCACGCATGCTGTGTAGCCCACCGGTTCCTCTGTCCATGAGATTCTCCAGGCAAGAATACTGGAGAGGGCAGCCATTCCCTTCTCCAGGAGGTCTTCACCACTCAGGGACTGAACCTTAGTCTCCTGCATTACAGGCAGATTCTTCACTGTCTGAGCCATGAGGGGAGCCCCTATACATTGAGAAGGTATGGCACCAAGAACATAGGCAAACTGCAGAAACAGGTCTTCAACTGAGCTGGAAACAAAAGTTTCATTTTCAAGCTGAATGTGGTCTCTATTAGGACCATCAGCAGAGTCTCTTTGCATTAGATAGAACCCAACTCTTCCTTTTTCTGGGAAACTAGAAGGTGGGTGGGGAGGGAATGCTTTCTGAACTTTAAATATAAGCATGCTAAAACATTTGGAAAATTAAGCTAAAAACCATCAACAGTAGTTAATTGTGGAGGGTAAGTCCTGGGGTTTGAGGAAATAACTGATTTCTATATTTTATATCATTTTTGTTCCTTATCAAGAATATAAATTTTATAATATATTAGCCCTAGTAAGGAAATTCACCAAAATGTTAATGGCAAGAATCTCAATTATAGGACTATGACAGTTGTATACTGGCATTTAATATCTAAGTAATATACTGATAGTGAAAATATATTCTTCTACAGGTCTCAAAGAATTTAATTTTGAATTCTCACTAAGATCCAAATGTTACATAAGAGGAAAAAAATGATGTACATTATCTGGATGTCATGCAAAAGCAACTGTAATATACCAAGCTCAGATTTACACACTCAGAGGAAATTTACACATCTGCTCACCTGCTCCCACATGCACCAGGAACCACCATGGAGAAGCTCTGCTCGAGGACATAGAACTGGGAAGAAAAACAGAAATCACTCCCTGATTAAACCCTGTTACTCCTGAAGCTTTTGTCTTGCCAAAGGAGCATTTCTCGGACAGAAGTCTGAAACATGTCCTTCTTCATTTTCCTGGTTAAGTGGAAGAGCCATTCATGTCTGCTTGAGGCTCAAGCACTGCTAAGCGATACTAAAGCTTTGATACTTCCAAAGCTTTCATGCCTATGTAAAAGGTAGAAAATTAGTTAATAAGGTATTTTGGATTCTCTTCAGTTATAACTGAAAATTTTCTCTGGGCACAAAATTTCAGGATGTTCACACTCTGCTTCCTGATTTTCTATTTCTATCAGTAGATCGAGTCATTTTTCAGTGCAAATTACAGTTATCAAAGATCAAGCATATTCTTCATTCATTTGGGTATTCAACCTACAGCTAAAGGGCAGTTACCACCAGACAGGCATTCTACCAAAGAACTATGAAGTGTGATGATATACAACGAATGGCTCTTACTCTTAACTAAATGTCCAAAAGAATGTTCTACTGTCTGCCATGGCTATGTTCGTTGCCTACTCAGCTATACCCTCTGCTCTCTATAAGTCAAACACACAGAAAAAGAGAGTATGTAGGTGTTTGCAGGAGCTAAGGAGTGGGAAAAATAAAGAGATGTTGGTTGAAGGATACAAACATCCAGATATAAGATCAATTCTAGAGATGTACAGCATGTTGATTATCATTAATAATAATAGTGTACTTGAAATTTGCTAAGACAATAGACCTTACATGTTCTACCACACACAAAATAGTAAACTATGTAAGGTGATGGATATGTTCATCAACTTCAGTGCAAGGTGATTTCATATATACGAATTTTCACACTGTATGCATTCAGTTCAGTCGCTCAGTCATGTTTGACTCTTTGTGACCCCATGAATCGGAGCATGCCAGGCCTCCCTGTCCATCACTAACTCCCAGAGTTCACCCAAACTCATGTGCATCGAGTCGGTGATGCCATCCAGCCATCTCATCCTCTGTTGTCCCCTGCTCCTCCTGCCCCCAATCCCTCCCAGCATCAGCGTTTTTTCTAATGAGTCAACTCTTCGCATGAGGTGGCCAAAGTACTGGAGTTTCAGCCTCAGCATCAGTCCTTCCAATAAACACCTAGGACTGGTCTCCTTTAGGATGGACTGGTTGGACCTCCTTGCAGTCCAAGGGACTCTCAAGTCTTCTCCAACACCACAGTTCAAAGACATCAATTCTTCGGGGCTCAGGTTTCTTCACAGTCCAACTCGCACTTCCATAAATGACCACTGGAAAAACCATAGCCTTGACTAGACAGACCTTTGTTGGCAAAGTAATGTCTCTGCTTTTTAATATGCTATCTAGGTTGGTCACAATTTTTCTTCCAAGGAGTAAGCGCCTTTTAATTTCATGGCTGCAATCACTATCTGCAGTGATTTTGGAGCCCCAAAAAATGAAGTCTGACACTGTTTCCACTGTTTCCCCATCTATTTCCCATGAAGTGATGGGACTAGATGCCATGATCTTCGTTTTCTGAATGTTGAGCTTTAAGCCAACTTTTTCACTCTTCTCTTTCACTTTCATCAAGAGGCTTTTTAGTTCCTCTTCACTTTCTGCCCTAAGGGTAGTGTCATCTGCCTATCTGAGGTTATTGATATTTCTCCCAGAAATCTTGATTCCAGCTTGTGCTTTGTCCAGCCCAGCATTTCTTATGATGTACTCTGCATATAAGTTAAATAAGCAGGGTGACAATATACAGCCTTGACGTACTCTTTCTCCTATTTGGAACCAGTCTGTTGTTCCATGTCCAGTTCTAACTGTTGCTTCCTGACCTGCATACAGATTTCTCAAGAGGCAGGTCAGGTGGTCTGGTATTCCCATCTCTTTCAGAATTTTCCACAGTTTATTGTGATCCACACAGTCAAAGGCTTTGGCATAGTCAATAAAGCAGAAATAGATGTTTTTCTGGAACTCTCTTGCTTTTTCCATGATCCAGCGGATGTTGGCAATTTGATCTCTGGTTCCTCTGCCTTTTCTAAAACCAGCTTGAACATCAGGGAGTTCACGGTTCACATATTGCTGAAGCCTGGCTTGGAGAATTTTGAGCATTACTTTACTAGCGTGTGAGATGAGTGCAATTGTGCGGTAGTTTGAGCATTCTTTGGCATTGCCTTTCTTTGGAATTGGAATGAAAACTGACCTTTTCCAGTCCTGTGGCCACTGCTGAGTTTTCCAAATTTGCTGGCATATTGAGTGCAGCACTTTCACAGCATCATCTTTCAGGATTTGAAACAGCTCAACTGGAATTCCATCACCTCCACTAGCTTTGTTCTTAGTGATGCTTTCTAAGGCCCACTTGACTTCACATTCCAAGATGTCTGGCTCTAGATTAGTGATCACATCCTCATGATTATCTGGGTCGTGAAGATCTTTTCTGTACAGTTCTTCTGTGTATTCTTGCCACCTCTTCTTAATATCTTCTGCTTCTGTTAGGTCCATACCATTTCTATCCTTTATCGAGCCCATCTTTGCATGAAATGTTCCCTTGGTATCTCCAATTCTCTTGAAGAGATCTCTAGTCTTTCCCATTCTGTTGTTTTCCTCTATCTCTTTGCATTGATTGCTGAAGAAGGCTTTCTTATCTCTTCTTGCTATTCTTTGGAACTCTGCATTCAGATGCTTATATCTTTTCTTTTCTCCTTTGCTTTTCGCCTCTCTTCTTTTCAGTGCTATTTGTAAGGCTTCTCCAGACAGCCATTTTGCTTTTTTGCATTTCTTTTCCATGGGGATGGTCTTGATCCCTGTCTCCTGTACAATGTCACGAACCTCCGTCCATAGTTCATCAGGCACTCTGTCTATCAGATCTAGTCCCTTAAATCTATTTCTCACTTCCACTGTATAATCATAAGGGATTTGATTTAGGTCATACCTGAATGGTCTAGTGGTTTTCCCTACTCTCTTCAATTTAAGTCGGAATTTGGCAATAAGGAATTCATGATCTGAGCCACAGTCAGCTCCTGGTCTTGTTTTTGCTGACTGTATAGAGCTTCTCCATCTTTGGCTGCAAAGAATATAATCAATCTGATTTCGGTGTTGACTATCTGGTGATGTCCATGTGTAGAGTCTTTTCTTGTGTTGTTGGAAGAGGGTGTTTGCTATGACCAGTGCATTTTCTTGGCGAAACTCTATTTGTCTTTGCCCTGCTTCATTCCACATTCCAAGGCCAACTTTGCCTGTTACTCATACACAATTTGTATTTTCAGTCATACCTCAATGAAGCTGGAGGGAAAGATGCTGTAGATATCACAGAAACTTCATCAAAGAACATTTACAGAAGGACTTCCCTGTGGTCCAGTGGCTAAGACTCTGTGCACGGAGCCCAGGTTAGATCCATGGTTGGGAAACTAGATTCTACACATTACAACTAAGAGTTTGCATGCCTAACTAAAGATCCCACATACCACAACAAAGATCGAAGATCCTGCATGCCACAACTAGACCCAGTGCAGTCAATAAATAAATAATTTTTTAAAAAAAGAAGATATACAGATGGCAAATAAGCATGTGATAAAGAGTCTCCATATCACAAGGCATCTGGGAAATGGAAATTAAACAGATCTATTACAACAGCAAAAACCCAGAACACTCATAACACCCATGCTGGTGAGGGTATGGGACAGAAATTCTCAGTCACTGCAAGTGGGGTGCAAAATGGTAAAGCCACTTTGGAAGACAGTTTGACACTTTCTTATAAAACTAAACATACTTCTATCATATGATCCAGCAATCACATTCCTTGCTATTTACCCCCCCCACCAAAAAAAGTTGAAAACATTTGTGCACACAGAAATCTGCATGCCAATGTTTATGGCAGCTCTATTCACAACTGTCAGAACTTGGAAAGAACTAAGATGTCCTTCAGTAGGTGAAAGAGTAAATAAACTTTTGCATGTCCAGACAATTGAACATTATTCAGCACTAAAAGGAAATAGGCTACCAAGCCATGAAAAGACATGAAGGAAACTTACGTGCATATAACTGAGTGAAAAAAGGCAATCAGAAAAAGTTACTTACTGTGTGATTCCAACCATGTGACTTTGTCGGGGATTTCAGTGGAGGGGGACCTTTATAAAGAAAGCTGAGCACCAAAGAATTGACGCTTTTTGAACCGTAGTGTTGGGGAGAAAACTCTTCAGAGTCCCTTTGACTGCAAGAAGATCAAACCAGTCAATCCTAAGGGAAATCAGTCCTGAATGTTCATTAAAAGGACTGATGCTGAAGCTGAAGCTCCTTTGGCCACCTGATGTGAAGAAGTAACTCATTGGAAAAGACCCTGATGCTAGGAAAGACTGAAGGCAGGAGAAGGGGATGACAGAGGATGAGATGGTTGGATGGTATCACTGACTCAATGGATATGAGTTTGAGCAAACTCTGGGAGTTGGTGATGGACAGGGAAGCCTGGCAGGCTGCAGTCCATGGGGTCCCAAAGAATCAGACACAACAGAGCGACTGAACTGAACTCAGGGGAAGGGGAATGAGAATGGGAAGCACAAAGGATCATTAAGGCAGTGAAACTATTCTGTATGATATGGCAACAGTAGGCACATGTTATTAGGCATTTGTCCAAACTCAGAAAATGTACATCACTAAGAATGAACCCTAAGGTAAACTGCAGAATCTGGGCAATAATGATGTACATTGATCGATGTAGATTAATCCGCTGCAAAAAACTGACCACTCCATGGAGGATACTGATGAGAGAAGAGGGTGGTGGTTGTATGTGTGTTGGAACAGGGGTGATATGTGAACTCAGTATTTCCTGCTCAACTTTTAGTGAACCTAATGCTGCTGCTAAGTCGCTTCAGTCGTGTCCAACTCTGTGCAACCCCAGAGACGGCAGCCCACCAGGCTCCCCCGTCCCTGGGATTCTCCAGGCAAGAACACTGGAGTGGGTTGCCATTTCCTTCTCCAATGCATGAAAGTGAAAGGTGAAAGTAAAGTCACTCAGTCGTGTCCGACTCTTCGCGACCCCATGGACTGCAGCCTTCCAGGCTCCTCCGTCCATGGGATTTTCCAGGCAAGAGTACTGGAGTGGGGTGCCATTGCCTTCTCCAGTGAACCTAATACTGCTCTTTAAAAACCTAGTAATTTTTTTTTTTTAAGTAGAGGCAAAATGTTGTTGACAGTCATCATCTCTGAGCAGTGAAAATGTGGCTCGTTTTTCTTTTTTATACTTTTCTGCATTTTCAAAATTAAACACTATTAGAATTTATTAACTGTAGTAAGTTTCTATTTCAAAAAACTGTATATGTACTGATATCTGAGGACTTTTACCCCTTCTCTTAATTCCTACTGGCTACTCTAAGTTAATCTCCCATAAACTCATGACTTAACTATTTACTGCAAGAGCACCCAAACAAGGTTCCCCACAGTCAATCTATGCTCCAGTTCATCCTACATATGTGCCACATACTGTTCTTCCTTACACACCATTTCATGATGCTACTGCATTATCTTCTTCAAAACCTCTGCTGTATCCACTGCCTTCTTCTTAAACCCTCTCATCTATTCAGGGCTGTCGCACTTTCCCTCCTCACATACACATCCCTGCACTCATCTTCAAATGCTCCAATCCACAGTGATTGTTTATATTGTCATTTTAGATTGAAAAAAAAAAACAAAAAAGAGCAAAGACCAAGATTTAGGAAATGGCTGTAAACTTACATGCACCATCTTTTGGTTTCACGATCTGTGTGTTCACGGTGCTATCTTCTCAACCAGAGTTTAAACTCTGTCATCTCAAGGACCACGTGTCACACCTGCCTTCTATTATCAGCTCCACTTTGATGAGGGAAATGAAATGATAACCAGAACTTGCTTTAAAACACTCCAGCAAAACCACATATGGAGACAGATCAAAAAAGGATGGATACCACTTCACACCAGTCAGAATGGCTGCGATCCAAAAGTCTGCAAGCAATAAATGCTGGAGAGGGTGTGGAGAAAAGGGAACCCTCTTACACTGTTGGTGGGAATGCAAACTAGTACAGCCACTATGGAGAACAGTGTGGAGATTCCTTAAGAAATTGCAAATAGAACTGCCTTATGACCCAGCAACCCCACTGCTGGGCATACACACCGAGGAAACCAGAATTGAAAGAGACACATGTACCCCAATGTTCATCGCAGCACTGTTTATAATAGGCAGGACATGGAAACAACCTAGATGTCCATCAGCNAATTGAACTGCCTTATGACCCAGCAACCCCACTGCTGGGCATACACACCGAGGAAACCAGAATTGAAAGAGACACATGTACCCCAATGGAGTGCTGCAGTCCATGGGGTTGCAACGTGACTGAGCAACTGAACTGAACTGAAGTTGTATTTGTGGCACTACCCTGGCAACTCAGGTGGTAAAGAATCTGCCTGAAATGGAGGAGACCTGGGTTCAATCCCTGGGTCGGGAAGATCCCCTGGAGAAGGAAATGTAAACCCACACCAGTATTCTTGGCTGGAGAATTCCATGGATAGAATTTCCTTCACTAAAAATGATTTTTAAGGGTAGAATATTAGAAATACTTTGATCTATTTTAAAATGCCCCATTGAGTATATTTCTCAAAAATCCATCACTTTCCCCATCATTATTGCATGATCTGATACAATTTTTCATTGTCTGAGAATTTAGTTCCTGCTTTCTCTTTGAATTTCAAGTGTAGGTGACCCAGCTGACTTACAAAATGATCCACAATCCAATCAAGGTCATGTTTCTATTGATATTTGCTATAATTTTAAGAAATTTTCCTTCTGAGGTCACTGTACAGGACCTTCAGTTTGATTGTCATGTGAATGGACAATTCTAGTTTTCCTAAAATAGCAAAACCGGTGACAACCATTTGCCAAAAATATCAGGTTTAAGAACAAAATGTTTGTCTATTGTAGAATTTAATTTGGTCTCCAGTGCCCAGTTACTTTTAGTCACTTCAGAATTTTCCTTTGTGAATACATTTTATTGTCTTATCCCTGTAACTGGATGTAACATCAAGACATTGGGACAGGAGCTACATCTGGTACTTGGTGGCATGTGCTGTTATGTCTGCTCCTCCTGTTCTTCAGTCATCGGCACGTGACTTAGTGTGATCAGGCTGCTGTAACCAAACGGTACAGGCTGGGTAGCTTACAAACAGCAGAAATGTGTTTCTCACAGTTCTGGTGATTAGGACTTCAAGGTGCTGATCTGATAGGGTAAGGGGCCTCTTCAGACTTCTCCTTGTTTCATCAGATGGCAGAAGAGGCTAAGGGCTATCTCTCAGGTGTCCCTTACAAGAACACTAATTCTATTTACTACTAAATCACCTAACAGTTTTATGATTTCACCTTTTTATTCCAGGAGCTCTAGAGAGATTGAATTCATTTCACACACACATTGCTATCTGACATCTATCATACCTTGATGGCTTAGTTTTATATTCCATTGTAACATCCTATTACATATATATTTGCTGGGGTTTTTTGTTTTGTTTTTGTTTTTGAGATTTAACCAAATACTTTCTGATTATTTTTTCTTTTCCCTTTTATAATTTTCCCTATAATTACAATAATTATAGAAATATAATTATCCCCTATTATTATTGTCTCTCCTTTTCCCTTTCCTGTGATTCATGTGCATGGGGCTTCCCAGGTGGCTCTAGTGGTTAAAAACAGCCCCTGCCCCTTTTTCCCCTCCTGTGATTCAAGTAGTTGAGCATATTTTCCATCAAAAAAGTATTTCTAACAGCATAAAAATATAGCTACAGGCTTTCTTTTTCAAAAACATCTGCTTACCAGTATTAGTGCTCACTAGACATCAGTTCAGTTCAGTCATTCAGTCGTGTCTGACTCTTTGCAACCTCATGAATTGCAGCACGCCAGGCCTCCCTGTCCATCACCAACTGCCAGAGACCACCCAAACCCATATCCATTATGTCAGTGATGCCATCAAACTATCTCATCCTCTGTCATCCCCGTCTCCTCTTGCCCTCAATCTTTCCCAGCATCAGAGTCTTTTCAAATGAGTCAGCTCTCCGGATCAGGTGGCCAAAATATTGGAGTTTCAGCTTCAACATAAGTCCTTCCAATGAACACCCAGGACTGGTCTCCTTTAGGATGGACTGGTTGGATCTCCTTGCGGTCCAAGGGACTCTCAAGGGTCTTCTCCAACATCACAGTTCAAAAGCATCAATTCTTCAGTGCTCAGCTCACCAGACATACCAGTTGCTAAACTTTTTGCCTTTTATCTCTGCAGTAGGACTTTCTTGGTGGCTCAGCAGTGAAGAATCCTCTGCCAATACAGGAGACACCTTTGATCCCTGAGTGAGAGAGATCCTCCAAAGAAGGAAATGGCAACCCACTTCAGTATTCCTGCCTAGGAAATCCCATGGACAGAGGAGCCTGGCAGGCTATAGTCCATGGGGCCTCAAAAGAGTCAGACATGACTTAGCAACTAAACAACATGGCCAAGTGGCTCATTCCATCCAGTATTCTGAGATGAAAAGACACGTGTCACTAGTCAACTGAAATGTGTCACTAAATAGCTGTAATATTTAGAACACCCAGGACTGGTCTCCTTTAGGATGGACTGGTTGGATCTCCTTGCGGTCCAAGGGACTCTCAAGGGTCTTCTCCAACATCACAGTTCAAAAGCATCAATTCTTCAGTGCTCAGCTCACCAGACATACCAGTTGCTAAACTTTTTGCCTTTTATCTCTGCAGTAGGACTTTCTTGGTGGCTCAGCAGTGAAGAATCCTCTGCCAATACAGGAGACACCTTTGATCCCTGAGTGAGAGAGATCCTCCAAAGAAGGAAATGGCAACCCACTTCAGTATTCCTGCCTAGGAAATCCCATGGACAGAGGAGCCTGGCAGGCTATAGTCCATGGGGCCTCAAAAGAGTCAGACATGACTTAGCAACTAAACAACATGGCCAAGTGGCTCATTCCATCCAGTATTCTGAGATGAAAAGACACGTGTCACTAGTCAACTGAAATGTGTCACTAAATAGCTGTAATATTTTATTTAAAAAAAAAAAAAAGCAACCAGTGGCTTTTTAACTCTCTTTCCCTCTTGGAGACTGAGGAGTCTATCTTTTTCAGATACGCAGCTTAAGAGAAATGGGATATGATGTCAGTTTCCCTAAGTAACCATGAGATTATTCTTTCATAGTGTATATTTAGAATACAAGAAAAAAATCATTTGTGTTTTAAGCAGCTAGGGTTTTGGCGTGTTACCTAGCCTATTCTGATTGCTACCTGGCAACCCAAGTGGATCTCCTGCATTCCATTACCCATTGGATAAAAGAGTGACACCTTTCCTTGCTGAGGAGTATCAATTTCTCTGGAAGACATTGACTCCTCTTTTCATCCACTTGTCTCCACATTGAAATAGTACCCCATTCTCTGATGGAATTTTAACCATGTAGAGCCCAGCATTGCAGGGTGGGAACCATGATGGGTTACTGGGAGTTGCTGTATGGTGCCCCCATTTTCTTGTTCTTAAAACCACAAACACATTCTATTCATGGTCACTGCAATAGCCCTGGTTTAACTGGACGTGGAACAACTGACTGGTTCCAAATCAGGAAAGGAGCACTTCAAGGCTGTATATTGTCACCCTGCCTATTTAACTTATATGCAGAGTACATCATGAGAAATGCTGGGCTGGATGAAGCACAAGCTGGAATCAAGTTTGCTGGGAGGAACATCAATAACCTAAGATACACAGATGACACCACCCTTATGGCAGAAAGTGAGGAACTACTAAAGAACCTCTTGATGAAAGTAAAAGAGGAGAGTGAAAAAGCTGGCTTAAAACTCAACATTCAGAAAACTAGGATCATGGTATCTGGTCCCATCACTTCATGGCAAATAGATGGAGAAACAATGGAAACAGTGAGAGACTATTTGGGGTTGGGGGGGGGCTTCAAAATCACTGCAGATGGTGACTGTAGCCATGAAAGTAAAAGACGCTTGCTGCTTGGAAGAAAAGCTATGACCAACCTAGATAGCATATTAAAAATCAGAGACATTACTTTACCAACAAAGGTCCATCTAGTCAAAGCTGTGGTTTTACCAGTAGTCGTGTATGGATGTGAGAACTGGACCATAAAGAAAGCTGAGCACCGAAGAATTGATGCTTTTGAACTGTGGTGTTGGAGAAGACTTTTGAAAGTCCCTTGGACTGTGAGGAGACTCAACCAGTTAATCCTATGTCCATCAGCGGATGAATGGATAAGAAAGCTGTGGTACATATACACAATGGAGTATTACTCAGCCATTAAAAGAATACATTTGAATCAGTTCTAATAAGATGGATGAAACTGGAACCGATTATACAGAGTGAAGTAAGCCAGAAAGAAAAACAAAAATACAATATACTAACACATATATATGGAATTTAGAAAGATGGTAATGAGGACCCTGTATGCAAGACAGCAAAAGAGACACAGATGTGTAAAGGAAATCAGTCTTGAAAATTCATTGTAAGGACTGATGCTAAAGCTAAAACTCCAATACTTTGGCCACCTGATGTGGAGAACCGACTCATTGGAAAAGACACTGATTCTGGGAAAGATTGAAGGTGGGAGGAGAAGGGGATGACAGAGGAAGAGATGGTTGGATGGCATCACTGACATGATGGGCATGAGTTTGGGTAGTCTCCAGGAATTGGTGATGGACAGGGAAACCGAAGAGCTGGACATGACTGCTCGACTGAACTGACTGAATACATATGAAAAGTGAAAGTGTTAGTCACTCATTTATGTCCAGCTTTTTGTGATCCCATGGACTGTGGCCCACCAGGCTCTTCTGTCCATGGAATTATCCAGGCAAGAATCCTGGAGTGGGTAACCATTCTCTTCTCCAGGGGATCTTCCTGACCCAGGAATCAAAGCTGGGTCTCCCACTTTGCAGGCAAATTCTTTACAACCTGAGCCACATGAATTCAGAGAATTACTTCCCTGCTGGTACTTCAAATGTACCCCTAGTAGGCTACTTTAGCATTGTGTGTGTCTGTGTGTGAAAGTCAGTCAGTCATGTCCAACTCTTTGCTACCTCTGCAGCCCGCCAGGCTCCTTGGTCCACGGGGATTCTCCTGGCAACAATACTGGAGTGGGTTGTCATTTCCTTCTCCAGGGGATCTTCCCAACTCAGGGATCAAACCCAGATCTCCTGCACTGACAGGTGGATTCTTTACCATCTGAGTCACCAGGGTAGCCCCTTTAGCGTTACATGAAGTCAACTACTTCTGAATGTCTTGGTACATGATACAATAATGAATCTCGTGGTCACTCCTATATACCTCCTCTGCTGTGAAGTGAATCTTCTCATTGGATGTGATATTCTGGATCAAGCATCCATAAATCTTCAGATAGTGGTGCTGACTAAGGTTCTGCAGAGGGGAAAAGGTACTCATGGCCAGAATAAATATTAAGCATATATTACTGAGGAGAAACTGAGGAATCTTCCAGGATGTGAGAGATTTATGGTAATTAACTTGCCACCCAATAACCCACTGAACCACCCAATAATTTTCTCTAAGGATAACCTATCTCAAGGTAAGGAGTACAGCGATTTTATGAAAGCAAGGGGAAAAAGAGAAAATGTAATGCAGGGAATAAGGTTAGTATCATATCACTGTCATACTAAGGTTCCCAAAAGTGGAAGCTTTGGGATATCCTGCTTTTATTTGAACAGCTCTTCCATGTTGTTGTGAGAAATTTTGTAATCTCTCTGATTTTCCCTTGGAATCATAATCATGGAAGAATTTCTTGCATTCCCCTGGCCTTTAACTTTTCTCTACCCTGAAATGTTGCACATAGCTTAACTTTAATAACTCTAAAACGTGAGCTCCCAGTAGCTGCTGATCTTCCCCTACTTCTTCCTCCCACGTGTAAAGCAGAACCCGCACCGGACTCCATCCTTCAGGTAGCACTCATGCAGGATCTTAGAGGTCTTTCTGATGGATTGCGAGCCTCACTAGTGAAGCCTACCTGCCACCATGTGGCCATGGCCTTTTGCTTAATTCTTTTTAGAAACAATTTTCTCAAGTCTCTAGTTTTCTTCCAGATTTTTTTTTTTTATATATACAAAAAGAGAAGAAAAGAAGGTGCTTTTTCTTCAAATTTCTACAAGAAAAGGGTCCATTTCTACTTTGTAGGGTAACAAACACCAATTATTGAAAGACCATCTGGTTACAAAGGGTGGATACCCTGTCAAAAATAGCTTCATCACAAGAAGGGGTTGTGGTTGAAGACAGAGATATCTTTTGATAGTTCAGAAAAACATGCTCATTTCTGCCAAGAATCAACGAAGGTAGATTGATTACTTATCATACTTATATCCATCTCCGAAGGTTTTTCAACCTTCCCATTAAGGCTTTTGATTCTTTGTTTCAAACCAAATTGGCTTCTCAAGTGTTATCCTCTAAAAATGGCTTCTACACCATATCTCTATTATGAGAGACATTAAGTGATGCAAGAAATGCTGAAATGTCATTAAAAAAAACCTTTCACATGTATGTACCAAATATCATGTTAATTTTCCTGTAGTAGACTCTAAATAGAAGTGAGGTGACAAATGTCATGCTGTCCCTTCCAGGCCATGTGACTTTTGACTTATTTACTGTCAGTCTTTACTAAAAATTTATTTGCTGTAAATCTCTGGACCTCAATTATTTTCCTTGGTACTGAGTGGGAAAAATACAATTATTTCCTAAGTAAATTATTTTGTATGGGGTTTTCCAGGTGACACTAGTGTTAAGAACCCACTTGCCAATCCAGGAGGCATGAGAGACACGGGTCCAATCCCTGAGTCAGGAAGATTCCCTGACGAAGGGCATGACAACCCATTCCAGTATACTTGTCTGGAAAATCCCACGGATAGAGGAACCTGGTGGGCTACAGTCCATGGGGTTGCAAACAGACACAACTAATGTGATTTAGCATGCATGCTTTATATAGCTGTGACCTATTGTGTATGTGAGTGTGTGTGTGTGTGTGTGCACGCACGCACACATTGGACTTTAAGCTAGAGAGGACTGTGGGGAAGCTGGAAGGATGTTTAGATGGACAAGTCAGCACAAAGGAAAGAGGAGTCCTTAATTCTGAAATTACCTTCAGAGATGCATATGTAAGGATATTAAGGAATCAGTCTACCTTGGCTGATTCTTGCCAGAAATAAGCATGTTTTCCTGGACTGCCAAGAGATATATCTATCTTCAACCACAACCCCTCCTTCTGGGGGAGCTATTTGGACAGGGTACCAACCCCTTGTAACCAGGTGGTCTCTCACTAACCAAAAGTACTACAAATATTTAGGTTGAAAAGAACACTTTCGAGGATATGTATGGTGGGGATATTAGAACAACTGAAGTTTTTGAAAGAATGAAAAAGAAAAATGAGAAATTTCTAGCAACCATTTTTTTATGAAATTGTATTCTGTCTTATTGCTGATATTTAAAAAAAAAACAGCCTAGAAAATTTCAGTTCTTAAATATAAATTTGGAAAGTACGTGAAATACCTCAATATATACAAGAGTTATATAAGTACCTATGTGTTTCTACTACACCTGTTAACACAGCTCCCTGGTTCTGATCATATTCTAAGTCAATTAAAATGAAAAGTCAGAGGGCAGGCCAGAAGGGTGAGATTCATACAAGCTGAACAGTCTGCAATACCTGGTTGCAATTAGAGCTTCAAAGGTCAGATGAATCACCCCATTTTCTAACTCACTGGGAGTTACTGATTACAGAAAACAGCTAGAAGAGTAACATATTGAAGTTGTTTATATGGCTGTCTCATCCAAATGTACTGTAAATAGAGAATTTCAGCTGATGGACCACTTAAAGGAGAACATTTGTTGCTTTTCCATTTAAGTGTGTAGTATTATATTGCATATAAATTGTAGGCACCACAATTCAGCTCATAGCACCATATATGTGTATATATCCTATGTTAGCTGACACAAAATCTTTTTAAAATTCCACCTTCTTATACAATTATTGAAGTCTATAAACAATAACTTAAAGTTCATAGTGGCAAATAGATGGGGAAAAAAAATGGAAACAGGGACAGACTTAATTTCCTTGGGCTCCAAAATCACTGCAGATGGTGACTACAGCCATGAATTAGAAGAAGCCTGCTTCTTAGAAGAAAAGCTATGACAAACCTAGACAGCATATTCAAAAGCAGAGACATCACCTTGCCAATAAAGTTCCATCTAGTCTAAGCTATGGTTTTTCTGGTAGTCATGCATGGAGTGAGGGCTGGACCGTAAAGAAGGCTGAGTGACCAAGGTATGATGCTTTGAACTATATTGCTGGAGATGACTGTTGAGAGTCCTTTGAACTGCAAGGAGATCAAACCAGTCAATCCTAAAGGAAATCAACCCTGAATATTCACTGGAAGGACTAACGCTGAAGCTCAAGCTCCAATGCTTTGGCTCCCTGATATCCAACTCTTTGGAGAAGATGCTCCCTGATGCTGGGAAAGATTGAGGGTAGGAGGAGAAGGGGGCAGCAGAGGATGAGATGGTTTGATGGCATCACTGACTCAATGGACATGAGACTGATCAAACTCCAGGAGATAGTGAAGAATAGGGAAGGCTGACGTGCTGCAGTCCATGGGTTTACAAAGAGTTGGACACTACTGAGCAACTGAAGAACAAAAACTCTATAAACAATAACTGACATTTCATAGTAGAATATATCTGAATCCTCCCTGTGTCTATATGATGTCCTTGTATAATAAAATACTTTACCTATTTCCTAGGACTCTGATGTGGACTAGAGTTGAGAACCATCTCTGACAAATAGTAAATTATTCACTGAATACTAGTTATTCACTAAATAGGAGTTATTAATATTAGGGGCATATTCATTTGAGGGATGGTTTACTGTTTAAACAACAAGTTTTCTCACAGTTCTAAAGGCTAGAAGTTCGAGATTAAGGTGTCAGTGGGTTTGATTTCTTCTGAGGCTTGGCTTGCAGATGGCTGCTTCTCACTATATTCTTAGGTGGTCTCTCCTCTGTGTACTTACATCCCTGCCCTGTGTCCAAATTTCATATTAGTTTAGAGCCCACCATAAAGGCTGATTTTACTTTAATCGCCTCTTTAAAAGCTCAGTCTCTCAGTGCGGCTCTGAGGCACTGGGGTTAGTGAAAGCCACTCAGTCATGTCTGACTCTCTGTGACCTCATGGGCCGTAGCCCTCCAGGCTCCTCTGTCTATGGGATTCTCCAGGTGAGAATACTGGAATGGGTTGCCATTCCCTCATGCAGGAGATCTTCCCAACCCAGGGATCAAACCCTGATCTCCTACATTGCATGCAGATTCTTTACTGCCTGAGCTATGAACTTCAACATATAAAGTTTAGGCGACCAAATTCAGCTCATGACACCACCTATAAACATGTACTAATATGCATTAGGCTTCCTATCAGTGTGATTCTGTGCTCTCTTGATCTTTTGATATTCATTTTTTTATTGTAAAAAAGCCCAAGATAAAATGCACTGTCTTAACCATTTTAAGTGTACACTACCGTACTGTTAATCACATGCAGAGAGTTGGGCAAAATATCTCTGGAATTTTTCTTTCTTTGCAAAACTGAAATTCTAACCCATTGAACATAAGCTCCCCATTTCCCCCCTTCCCTGGGACATTCATTGTTGGCCCATCGTTTTCTTCATCTTCCCTACTACTGAGCTGTAGTTATGGAGCTCAGTTCATAAAATAAGCCCAGTTTCTGAGATGATGGTGGGCCCTGTTCCTGGGCAGTGCTGACAGTATGTCACATAGCCAGCTGGGGAGGACTCCATCCCTGGAGCAGTCTGGAGATGCTCTTCTCTCCACTTCAGCTGAGAGGCTGCCAGGATCAGGCCCCCTTGGCCTGTGGCAACTTCACAGCCCTTGGAACGGAGACTATTTAATTTATGAAAGACTTTTTTCACAAATGCCTATCGAGTAAATAGCATATACTTCTAACACATGGTATTTCATACCCATGTGTGAAATGAATAATGAACGAACGAGGATTAACAGTGTGACCTGGAATTAGATAGATGGTGTGTGTGTAAGAGCCACAGAACAAAGAATCCAGTTTAACAGATGCCCCAAGATGAGAGTGGTGGTAAATAAGCCAAACAAGAATTTGACAAATGGTAGTGCTCAATGTTACTCTCACTAATGCAAAAATCAATCAAGCATGTATTTTGATTGCTAATACATCGAAATATAGATTCGTATGTAATTTTTTTTTGTATTTATTTATTTTTTTACATGAACTCCCAAACATGAACCCCCCTCCCACCTCCCACCCCACATTTAATCTGTTTTTTAACATGAACAAAAGGGATAGGAGAAAAGCAAGGTTGACTCTTGCCCCTTACACTCATTCCATGAGCATTTGAAAGTAAGTTATAGTTGAGAAAATCTAGATGGATTGATTTCCCAGTTTGTGTGGTCAAATTTCATATTCCTTTCATATCTGTGACTTTACATTTGACCTCTTCAATTTTTAAACCTGGGATGTGAAATTCTCTCTGGCACATGATTATCAGAGACTATTCTTATCAGCACTGAAGATGTTAGCATGCTTTGAAATTACAGTGTCTCAAGATCTATCAGATGGCAAGATTTTCCACACCCTGTTGTTATTTGATTTAAAATCATTTTCCTTTGGTTATATCCAGCTGAAACCAAGTGTTCTTCAATGGTCATGTCTGCAGCCATGGCTGATAAAAGCAGGCTTGAGTAATATCTTCAGTTTCTAACAGGGAGAAAATTTGCTGTATTCCTCTTGATGGAATGGTCCATCATGCCTTTTAGTCTAAAATAGCTCCTTATGATTTTGAGAATGGTGGTCACATGCAGAGGTAAATGATGGAGTGTATATATATATCAAGGTAATTATTAAAAGAGCTTTGGGAGTTCCTTGGTTGAAAAGTACCTTCCTCATACAGAGGGAGAGGATAGTGGGTCAAAATGTGCTCTGTGAGACAAGCTGAAATTTTTTTGGTGTTCTCCGATTGTATGCATTTTATCCATTACCAAACCATGCTATTAGCATACAGGAGCAGGGAAGAAGTCAGCAATTCTGTGATAAATGAATGTGTGTGTGCTCAGTTGTATCTGACCCTTTGCAACCCTTTGGGCTATAGCCCACCAGGTTCCTCTGTCCATGAGATTCTCCAGGCAAGAATACTGGAGTGGGTTGCCATTTCCTCCTCCAGTGGATCTTCCAGACCTAGGGCTAGAACCTGGGTCTCCTGTGTCCCCTGCATTGCAAGCAGATACTTTACCCACTGAGCCATCAAGGAAGCCTAGTAGATGAGAAGAGATTTTATCTGTTGTAGGTTGTTGAGGTCATAGGCAACATAGCATATATTTAAAATGATTTGAATAAACACCATGGCATGTGAGGTTAGATTCAGATTACTCTGGAGAGTCTTAGACATTGAAGACTCACTTTGAGCTGATTTAACCCTAGAGTCACCTTCAGGTCAGTACTTCCACCTCCCCTTGTACTTGGTGTCATTGTGAGATAATTCGGAGAGTGTGGCTTGATTTGAACCAGAGGCTTATGTACATGGCATTATGGCCATGCCCAGTGCAATCCAGCATGTAAAATCATAGTTACAACTCTGATCGTGTTACTTTTACTCATGACAGTAAATAATATAATGAAGCACAGGACAGGGTGACTTTATTTGCCTGTAAATTTTTATATAGAGAAGAACCCTGATTTCTAAAACAGTTGTTGGAGCAGCTTGATTTAAGATGATAGGCTCTTGTAGATATAACAGCACTAAAGATACTGTCATATTATTTTTCACAAGAGACCACAGAAACAGAGCTAAAAGAAATTTGTCTATTGTACGGCTACCCTTTTAAAAAATTTGCCCATAACTTATTTTAGATACCTTTCTGTTACAAATGACATTTTAACTAAAATCTTGTGGGCTATGAAAGCAAAATTTAATTCGTTTTCTTTAAGGAAAGTGAAAAATGATAACAAATACCATCTGTTTCCATCCCATTTGCCTATACCTGTCACAAGATGTAGTGCCAGTGAGTCTGGCCCTCAATGATCAGTTCTTCCTTCCCTTCCCTGAAAGACTTTGACCAAAATCTCAAGAGCCTCTGATCCGGTTATATGCACCTAACCACCCCCTGAACCTTCTGATGCCAAGCATGCAATTTTGTTCTTACACCAGTTCTGGTCTTTGAAATTCTCTGGTCCAGGTGACAGTCCCTGTATTTCAGTATTTCAAATAATACACTCTTGGTGTTATAAAAGACCTTACACTTTATCCAGTCACACTGCCTCTGACTGTACAGTCCCACCTGGCCTTGGTCATGGCTGGCCCTCCATGTCCCAGTCTCCTAGAGCTGAGTTCGTCTAGAAATAAATAGCTCTCATCTGTGACATAATTTCTACCACCGTTCCTACGCAATAAATGATACTGCCTTCCCTCACAAGTTTCGACATCAATCTCAAGCCCAGAATTTCCTCTGGTAATTACAGTAATGGGAAAGTCAGAGATTAGACATCAATCCATGTGAAAATATTTAGAAATTTAATGAGCCAACTCTTGAGTCTGAGTCAGAGGGATGGTAATCAAGTTGACATTTTCCAAGGTGAGAGAAACTACTTTTGGGCACAGTTCTTTAGAGTTTCATGATCTAGAAAACGTAGAAACAATTCGCAGTAGAAAAGGTAAAGTGATTAAAATATTTAGGGAAAAATAAGAAAAATTTAAACCCAGAAAATCAAAGATAACCTAGAAATTAAGTGATATTACATACAGCCAACTCTCTTCAATTTTCATCAAGAATAAAAAAAAAAAGGTAAAGGATTATAACAAGTAACATTTAGCTCATTTTCAATTTAAAGCTTTTGGCTTACGGGATATAAAATTGTCAAATATCTTAACAAAATATCCTATCCAGGTTGCCATGTAACATTGATCTGATTTCCATGTGCTATACAGTAGGTCCTTGTTGGTTTGGGGAAGAATGGATACATGTACATGTATGGCTGAGTCCCTTTGCTGTTCACCTGAAACTATCACAACATTGTTAATCAGTTATATTCCAATTCAAAATAAAAAGTTTTTTTTTTAAATTGTCGAGTACTTTAACAAAGACATTTCCATAGTCTAGTGCCCTAAAAACACACAGGAACACACAAATATGCAAAAACACTCTTCCACACAGCCATAGGCCCCTATGAAGATGCTGAAATGGGTAAAATAACCCATTTTTGTTTTTAGTGTCTTTTACTGATATACACAATACTGCAGGTAGAATCAGTACTCCAGATGGTTCCAATTTGGTGAGTCTCTGTTACTCTGATTATTGAAATATATTTATAACACTAATTCCAAGTTAAAACGGAACTTATTGGCCCTTCTGGAAACTACTTACTCTTAAAAAAGTTTTATGTTTTTAACATTTTGATATAGTAGTAATTTATTAGAAAGTATTAATTTGTTCCTCAAAGAATAAATAGTATCATACAGTGACCTGTCATCTATGTTTAAGAGTTCAGTGACTTTTTGCTTCCTGAGGCTTTATTATCCAGTGAATTAAGCACCCTTACTTTATTACATGGCAGAGTAAAATAGTGCTTGAGTCTCAACAATTATAGAAAACACTGCAAAATGATAAAAATTCTTGCCCCAGGACAATCACATTGAACTTTGTCACCTTCCTACCAGACATCCACCTTTTATAAATAAAAGGCAATACCTTTTAGTTATTGCATTGATGGTTATATTTGAGAAGTGCCATTATCAATTGAGACAAGGCTCATAGCTTAAACATTTTTCATAGCAAATATTATGGCGTAAATAATATTCTGACAATACTTCAATCCACCAACACACACAAGTACGCAAATTGTATCTAGGCATTATCATCTTCCACAATCATATCAATGAAAAGTCCTTGATCAGATGCCCCATGAAAGACCCCACTTTTACTTCATCATCAAATTTTAAGAGATACATATTTTGGATCTTATTTCTCAAGGTAGAAAAATCTTCAATTTATGGGAAACGATAAGGCAGCAGAAATT
Organism: Oreotragus oreotragus; assembly: GCA_006410675.1. NCBI lineage: Eukaryota > Metazoa > Chordata > Mammalia > Artiodactyla > Bovidae > Oreotragus > Oreotragus oreotragus. The sequence goes on from SJYX01001929.1 coordinate 69,095, forward strand.
TAAATTGGTTTGAACCTGTACTTAAAGGTACTTAGGCTGTCTCTGCAACAAATGATGTAATCCTTAAATGAAGGGAATGCACAGCTATTGACATCTGATGAGAAGCTCCATTCGCTGCGGGGATGGATAATGCTTTGCTCAAGCTATTGTTGGTAATAAAATTACCAGAATTGGTGGCTTTTCTGTGCCTGTGACAGAAGACTCAATTTTTCAACAACAGTATGTGAGATCATCTCCTACAGCTTTGGTTAATGTCCTCTGGATCCAAATAACAGGGTGGAGATGAATATTTAAGAAAGAGATTTGAGTACGTTATACACCTGTTGCCTTTATGTTTGTAATATAAACTGTGATTTTGTATGGTAAATTGACCGAATTATGGTGTCAAAAAGGGATGCCTATCCCCAACACACACACACACACACACACAAACATGCACACACTAAACACTAGATATGAAGGAAATCAAGCAGCACCCAATGAGAATTAAGCTAGTCTGAACAAAATTAAGCCAGTCTTATAAAGGTATAATTTCTTAAGCTTTTAGCATGAAATGGAGGGTTTACCTTAGATGCCCCTATACTGTCTGAAAAATTCTCAATATTTTCCTACTGACTCAATGGACATAAATTTGAACCAATTCTGGAGATAGTGGAGGACACAGGAGCCTAGCATGCTGAAATCCATGGGACTGCAAAGAGTCGATCACAAGTTAGTAACTGGACTACCACCACCACCGTAGGAAACGACAGAGAGGGAAGAAAGGAACTAAGGCCAGGCAAGCTATAGGAAACATAACAAAAAAATCACTCGGTAAGAAACCTTTTTTAATAATGCTGTATGTACACTATTTATAAAGTTGGGAAGTAGAAAATAGTTGGAATTTTTACATACCCACTTATGCAGGGTTGAAAGTAAGGAAAAGTGAAATTATATTATTCCTGGCAAGCATGTAAGGCAGCTAATTGGAAAAAGAAAAGTAAATTCAGTAGGGAAATGTGTGTTTATCCTTACATGCTTCAAAATAATTGATTTCTACCAAAAACAATCAGTGTTCCTAAGTCAGTCACAACTGATAAAGCTTAGGAATCAATAGAGAGAGAAATACCACTTTGACTTTCTGTCATTACCTTAATAATGTTTATTTTGGAAAAGGGCCTTCTTTCTCTTTTAAAACATATTTCAAAATTAATGTGCTGTATATTGAAAGCTACACACCCATCCATCCACAGCATGAGCAAAGAAGACAATGGCCATATTTTATTCATCAGTCTGCCCCCTCAAAAAAGTTATGTCAAAATGGTCTCCTTTCCCTTTGGGATTTCAGAATTCTGCAAAGATCATGTGAAACAACATTAACAGTAACACAGTAGAAATGAATAAACACGGAAAATGACAAACAGGTTGCTTCCTTCACCAAGTGAGCATATAAAATGTGTTTGCAATTCAGGCTCAAATTTCAAAAATTCCAAGGAGAGCTCTACCAGGAACCACGCTATATATATGCAAATATCCTCCTTCATACTCTGCAAGACAGCCACTTGGTTGTTACCAGCCTGGTTTGTGCTGTGAATCATTGCACCAGGGGATGCTTTCTTTTATCTTTCATATTCAATTTCATTTTGTAAGAACCAATAGGCAAGTTCAAGAAAGCTAGGTGATCATGAAAAGGAGTTGAACAAAGCAAAATTAATAGGTCTGCTGGGCACCCCTCCTACCTGCAGTGGTGCTGCCTCTTGAATTTCAGACAAAGTCTGATGCTTAAGGAAGATTTCCTTTACTGACCTAGGGTAGAATAAATGTTAATCTCAGACATACTCAATAGTAGCCCACTCCCAGGGGCTTTTTGTAGAGTAAAATATAAACTATTTGTCAGCTCTTCATTCATTGACATCCTCAGGGCATTTTAGCTACTATAACTTTCAAGTGTTTTTCTATTGATATTGAAAGATGTTTTTTGTGTTGGTGGTTTGGGTTTTTTTTTTTGGGGTGGGGAGGGGAGGTAGGATTTATTTTATTACATTAATGGTTATAGTAGGTGAAAGGGAAGTTAGTTGTCTCTTAACCCACTCAACACAGCTCAGCACTAGTGCCCCCAGATCCCCAATCTGGGTCTTGGGACCCTAGGCTTGTACGTTTGTGCTAAGCTGCTTCAGTCGTGTCCAACTCTTTGTGAGCCTGTGAACTGTAGCCTGCCAGGCTCCTCTGTCCATGGGATTCTCCTGGCAAGAATACTACAGTGGGTAGCCATTCCCTTCTCCAGAGGATCTTCCAACACAGGAATTGAACCCAGGTCTCTTAAGTCTCCTGCACTGGCAGGTCAGTTCTTTACCACTAGCACCACCTGGGAAGCTGAAGGTTTGTACTCTGGCATTCAAATCCCGTGCCAAGTTGGAAACGTGGCTTTAAGGTGAGTATCCTTGTGGCTCACTTTAGTTCTCCAAATACCCATAGAATCTTCCATAATTGAATGAACCAGATATTTTTGCTTTATTACCTATGAGCTCAGCTCATTTGACTGAGCTCAGAGCAATGTCATTTGCTACTGCCTGCTGCTGCTGCTGCTGCTTCTAAGTCGCGTCAGTCGTGTCCGGCTCTGTGCGACCCCATAGACGGCAGCCCACCAGGCTCCCCCGTCCCTGGGATTCTCCAGGCAAGAACACTGGAGTGGGTGGCCATTTCCTTCTCCAATGCTACTGCCTAAGATAGAGTAAATATCTGCAGTCTTCCAGAGAGGGCTTGACACTGGTTTGCTTCTCCTCTCTGACCCTGTGTGCTAACTCACCTCTTCTCCTTCCATCACTTTCACCTTCTCTGGGCCCTGTTGCTGATTTGCAAACATCTACTTTCAGTTCTGCTCCAAAGAGGCAGCAGGGAAAGGTGAGTATATAAGATTTTGGTGAAGGGGGAGTTCAATGCAATCAAGGTTTTCTGCTAGTCACAAGGAACTGATCACCATGAAGGGATTTTGATTTTCTAGATATGGGAAGATGTGAGAATTAGGATCGTAATATCAACTCCTGAAAATATCTATCTGAAGATCTGTTCTGCCGGTTTTCTAGAGCACACAATACCTCATTTCTGATCTCCACCCTGAACTCCTTTCAGAAAGTGTTAAAGGCCAGAAGCTTGTGTGATTTAAACCTTGTAAAGGTATATTTGTTGTTGTTCAGTTGCTAAGTCGTGTCTGACTGTGACCCCATATACTGCAGCTCTCTGAGTTTACTCAAGCTCATGTCCATTGACTCAGTGACACCATCCAACCACCTCATGCTCGGTTGCTTGCTTCCCCTTTCCCTCTCACCCTCAATCTTTCCCAGCATCAGGGTCTTTTCCAGTGAGTTGGTTCTTCACATCAGGTGGCCAAAACCCTGGAGCTTCAGCTTCAGCATCAGTCCTTCCAGTGAATATTCAGGGTTGATTTCCTTTAGGACTGACGGTTTTGATCTCATTGCTGTGAGACTCAAGAGTCTTCTCCAGCAACCAAAGCTTGAAAACATCAATTCTTCAGTGCTCAGTCTTCTTTATGGTCCAACTCTTACATCCATACATGACTACTAGAAAACCCATAGCTTTGACTAGATGGACCTTTGTAGTGTTAGAAGGCAAATGCCAGTTTTTAGTTGACAACTTCAACAGTGGATTGTGCTGGCCTTTTTTCTCCCTCTGCACAGATGTCTGTCTGACTTCACCCAGCTCAGTGTTCTGATCTCTGAATTTTCTGATACCCTTCTATTGCCTAGGTACACCTGCTTCCCTCCAGGAAGAAGCTAGCAATTGTCTTTCACTTAAGCTATGCTGAGGCACTGCATTAGGCAGCTTTTGAACATAAACCCCAAGAGCTCTCTTCTGGTTTCTTTACTCAGTTTGCCCAGGACCCCAGTTGGTGCTTATTCTGCTTATGCTACTGATACCCCACTGACTGTTCTTAAGAACCTACTAGCACTGCTAAGCCACAGCCCTTTGTAAAAGTTTACATGCTTGTTTCAACCCAGCCTTCATTTATATTCCGGCATCTTTCTGTTCCTTGAGAATAAGGATCAACAGAATTCCTAAATAAAACATCTGAATAACTTGCTAGTCTCTGAGATTTTTGCCTGGTGACAGGGTCAGTGGGAAATATCATATTTTTTAGAGTTTGAAGAATGGCCATGGTTGCTCCAGGAATTTCACAGTTTGATATAAGCCTTGGATATAAGCTGAATTTTTCAGAAACCTTCAATTTGTCACCTACTACTACTACTACTAAGTCACTTCAGTCGTGTCCAACTCTGTGTGACCCCATAGACAGCAGCCCACCAGGCTCCTCTGCCCATGGGATTTTCCAGGCAAGAGTACTGGAGTGGGGTGCCATTGCCTTCTCTGAATTAAATTAAATTTTCTGGGTTTTTGGCCATACGCTGGGGTGTGTGGGTTCTTAATTCCCCAGTCAGGGATTGAACCTGCACCCCTTGCACTGGAAGTGCAGAGTCTTAACCACTGGGCCACAGGGAAGCCCCACCTAGGTGACTACAATTCTCAGTGTTTCAATCTCCAAGTCAGCTTTCATGATATTATCAGTGCAGTTTACTAACAAATGACTCTAAATAACTGTGAAGCCCAAGACCTTCTTGACCAGATTGTGGCAACAGGGCATCAGATTCAAACATCCTTGTGGTGTTATAATAAACACGAACTGTGCGATTCTCCAGGCAAGAATACTGGAGTGGATTTCCATGCTCTCCTCCAGGGGATCTTCCTGACCCAGGGACCGACCCCTTATCTCTTATGCCTCCTGCATTGGCAGGACGGTTCTTTACCACCAATGCCACCTGGGAAACCCAGAATTCAGTCCCCCCGAATGCAAATTGTTCTGGCTGGACTTCACAATTTGTGATGAAAAGAAAACCTTAACTTGACTGTAATGGCAAACAAGTCCCCGTGGTCTGAATACTTGCTATATAATCTTTCTCATTTAGTTACAGTTAGGTGATTGAAGGAGACACCTTGACTAGTTTTTGATATGTCTCCTGTTAATATACAAAAGCCATATGCCTGATGAACTCCCCAGATAAGCCTAACACAAACGTAGTTTTTACGATCAAAACCTCTACTCCATGCATTGCCATTAATATATATATATATCAGTTCAGTTCAGTCACTCAGTCATGTCCAATGTGTCCCAAGCCAATTCTATATTGCTTTGTTGTTGTTTAGTCATTAAGTTGTATCCAACTCTTTGCAANCTATGAACTGTAGCCCACCAGGCTCCTCTGTCCATGGGGTTCTCCAGGCAAGAATACTGGAGTGGGTTGGTGTTTCCTTCTCCAGGGGATCTTCCTGACCCAGGGATCAAACCCGTGTCTTTTATGTCTCCTGCATTGTCAGGTGGGTTCTTTACCATCAGCACCACCTGGGAAGTCTTTCCTTGATGAAAGGTCCTCAAAAATTTTATCAAACTAAATTAAGGCAATGTCAACTTAGAAGATGGTTTGTGATTTGCTTTGTGTGTAAAGATTATTATACTTACTCTCAACCTTTTCTTCCTTAGACTAAACTGATCCCTTTATGTCTCAGCAATTATGGTTCTTATTATGATATTTATTGAGTTTAAAGTGTATTAGGTGTTTTATACATGTATTACATTCATTAATTCTCATATCTCTTTGCAGTAAACCCTATTACTCTCTCAGTTTCAGCAACAGAGAAAGTAAGCTTTCCAGAAGTAATACACCCAAGGTCACTGCTAGTTTGAGAATCTAGCTGGGTCTGCCTACAGAGTGTACTTATTCAACCACCACACCACACAGCCTCAAGCTTCTGTAAATCATCTTTGTGGCTCCTATCTGAACAATTTATACCTCCTGTTTTAATTGTGAACCACAGAATGATCACAACCATCTACTAAAGGTCTAATCCCAGCCTCATATAGTACACAGACTATTTTCATGAGTCCTTAAGCTTATGTATCCATACACTAGCACAGCTGTACTACCAACTAATGATGGACCTGGTACACGTTATCACCCTATTCAGTTCAGCTCAGTTCAGTCGCTCAGCTGTGTCCAGCTCTTTGAGACCCCATGGACTGTTGCATGCCAGGGTTCTTTGTCCATCACCAACTCCCAAAGCTTGCTCAAACTTACGCCTATCAAGTCGGTGATGCCATCCAACCATCTCATCCTCTGTCATCCCCTTCTTTTCCTGCCTTCAATCTTTCCCAGCATCAGGGTCTTTTCCAGTGAGTCAGTTCTTTGCATCAGGTAGCCAAAGTACTAGAACTTCAGCTTCAACATCAGTCCTTCCAATGAATATTCAGGACTGATTTCCTTTAGGATGGACTGGTTGGATCTCCTTACAGTCCAAGGGACTCTCAAGAGTCTTCCCCAACACCACAGTTCAAAACCATCAGTTCTTTGGTGATCAGCTTTATTTATGGTCCAACTCTCACATCCATACAGGACTACTGAGAAAACCATAGCATCTAGAAAACCCTTTGATGACAGAGTAATGTCTCTGCTTTTTAATATGCTGCCTAGGTTGGTCATAGCCTTTCTTCCAAGGAGCAAGCATGGAAGGGCTGAACTGAGCTGAACTGAATAGAATAATTTCATGGCTGTAGTCACCATCTACAGTGATTCTGGAGCCCAAGAAAATAAAGTCTCTCACTGTTTCCACTGTTTCCTCA
>SJYX01001929.1:88688-112279 GCA_006410675.1 Oreotragus oreotragus
GATAGTATATTCAAAAGCAGAGACATTACTTTGCCGACTAAGGTCTGCCTAGTCAAGGCTATGGTTTTTCCTGTGGTCATGTATGGATGTGAAAGTTGGACTGTGAAGAAAGCTGAGCACCGAAGAATCGATGCTTTTGAACTGTGGTGTTGGAGAAGACTCTTGAGAGTCCCTTGGACTGCAAGGAGATCCAACCAGTCCATTTTGAAGGAGATCAACCCTGGGATTTCTTTGGAAGGAATGATGCTAAAGCTGAAACTCCAGTACTTTGGCCACCTCATGCGAAGAGTTGACTCATTGGAAAAGACTCTGATGATGGGAGGGATTGGGGGCAGGAAGAGAAGGGGACGACCGAGGATGAGATGGCTGGATGGCATCATGGACTCGAAGGATGTGAGTCTGAGTGAACTCCGGGAGATGGTGTTGGACAGGGAGGCCTGGCGTGCTGCGATTCATGGGGTCGCAAAGAGTCGGACACGACTGAGCGACTGAACTGAACTGAACTGAATCAACAATAATCAAAAATGTACAAATATAATTATATACAGATATGTTTATTAGTTTTAAAGATAGGCTTTATGCATGAACTGCTGATTCCATCTTTATTTCATATTTTAAGGTTCATTAGTTATCATTTCTTAGGCATCTACTAATGATCAATTTGGTATACTGACCATCTACTTAGGAAGCTGTAAGAAATATTTATGTCTTTTTCATTTTTATTGAACATTCTAAAACTATTTGGTTCTCACTGCCATAGGAAACTGAACAAAGCATATTTTTTTCACTGAATCTAAAGGGGCATAAGCCATAAGTGAAAGTCGCTCAGTGGTGTCTGACTCCTTGAGACTGCATGGACTATACAGTCCATGGAATTCTCCAGGCCAGAATACTGGAATGATAGCCTTTCCTTTCTCTAGGGTATCTTCCAAAACCAGGCATCAAACACAGGCCTCCTGCATTGCAGGTGGATTCTCTACCAGCTGAGCCACAAGGGAAGCCTAAGAATACTGGAGTGGCTAGCCTATCCCTTCTCCAGGGGATCATCCTGACCCAGAAATCGAATCAGGGTCTCCTGCATTGCAGGCACATTCTTTACCAACTGAGCTATCAGGGAAGCCCATAAGCCATAAAGATGAGAAAATAGTTTGCAGTGAAGCTTATCTTAACCTACGACTTATTTTTCTTTCTCAACAACAGTTTTGCTATTTCATCTGAACAATAATTTTTCATTTTTTTAAGTGTTTTTTCCTGCAAATCTAGCTGATACTACTGGGAGTATCATATACTTAAAACAAGCACCTCAAATAAAGATCACAGCAGATGCCTGCTCTGCTTGTCACACTCTCCAGGGTGAAGCTCTTTTGTGATCAGTTATAAATTAAAAATACAAAAATCAATAATTTTTCATTTTTTTAAGTGTTTTTTCCTGCAAATCTAGCTGATACTACTGGGAGTATCATATACTTAAAACAAGCACCTCAAATAAAGATCACAGCAGATGCCTGCTCTGCTTGTCACACTCTCCAGGGTGAAGCTCTTTTGTGATCAGTTATAAATTAAAAATACAAAAACGGCCCTTTCACTGGTCAAGTCGTTTTGCTATATAACGAACTCAAAATTGCATTTTATAACATGAGAGAGCGAGAGAGAGAGGAGACAGAGGGAGAAAAGGAGGCTAGATTAGAACTGTTCCCATCTTCCTCACTAGAGCTCGCTTGTGACTAGTCAGCAATGCCAAGGAGCTTGCTTCTTAATCCCTGAGAAAATCAGCAGGGTTTAATTCAGCAGACTTCCTGTCCAGGGTGCTAATTTTACGAGGCTCAGGAAAATAAATGTGAACTCCCCTGTGGAACTCTAAACTGCTCAAAGGAGGAAAGTGAAGAGGGAGCTGGATAATGGGAGTATCCGCATCCTGTGATGTCTTAAGGGCCAGCTCCAGTCTGTCCTGGTGTCAGGATGCAAGGTAGCCAGGGTCTGGGCAACCTGAGGTCACTTCATCCATCAGTACTGTCAGCACCACCAGGAAAAGAGGTGAAAACAGGCACCACAGACACTCCAGGACAAAATCAATGTGTTGTAGCATCTCCTTTTTCTTTCAGGATTTCTTTAGAAACAGATCCCTGGATCAAGGAATAACTTCAACTTTCAAGCCTTATTCTTTAAGAAAGAGAATGGGTGGGAGGGGACATGTGTATGCCTATGGTTGATTCATGTTGATGTATGGCAAAAACCATCACAATATTGTAAAGGAATTATCCTCCAATTAAAATTTTTAAAAACTTTATGAGACTTAAAAGAAAAGAAATATATTCTGTGAGGCTATTGCTGGCATAGACAGTGACCCTTCTGACAGATCTGAGCGAAGTCAATTGAAAACCCTCTGGAAAGGATTCACCATTTGAGATGCCATGAAGGACATCCATGCTTCATGGAAAGAAGTCAAAATATCCAAAATATCAACATTTTTAGCCACAATGCTATTGCACACCTAACAGATTACAGAGTAAAGAGTCTGCCTGCAGTGTGGAAGACCCGGGTTCAATCCCTGGGTCGGGAAGATCTGGAGAAGGAAATGGCAACCCACTCCAGTATCCTTGCCTGGAAAATTCCATGGATGGAGGACTGAACAACTTCACTTGATAGTGTAAATGTAACTTTTACATGCAATGGGAAACTAAAAAGTTCATGGGAGTCACTTGATCATGTTATCTGCTTAACTGTGGTGGTCTGGGACCAAAACCACAATACCTCCAAGGTATGCCTGTGTAAGATTACTCTGCATTTCACCCTATTTCAATGATTGAAGATACAGGTTTTCACGCTCAAGTGGTTCTGAAATCAAGATTATCTCATGATTGATTTATGTTGGCCATAGCAGCTATGGCCTGCCTACTCATTACTTGAGCATACATGAACTTTACCTCTATTCCCTTTTTCACGTATGCACAAGACCAATATATGACTTAAAAATCTATGTCTGTATCAGTAAATAGAAAGGAGCTCTTTCAGTAAGTGTAAGATTTAAAAGAAGGCATTGTGTCAAGAGCCTCTTGATGAAGGTGAAAGAAGAGAGTGAAAAGCCTGGCTTAAAATCCAACATTCAAAAAACTAAAATCTTGGCATTTGGTCGCATCACTTCATGGCGAATAGAGGGGGGAAAATGTGGAAACAGATTTTATTTTCTTGGTCTCCAAAATCACTGCAGATGGTGACTGTAGCCATGAAATTAAAAGACACTTGCTCCTTGGCAGGGAAACTATGACAAACCTAGACAGCACATTAAAAAGCAGAGCTATCACTATGCCAACAAAGGTACATCTAGTTAAAGCTACGGTTTTTCCAGCAGTCATGAACGGATGTGAGAGCTGGACCATAAAGAAGGCTGAGTGCCAAAGAAGTGATGCTTTCGACTATGGTGCTGGAGAAAACTTTTGAGATTCCCCTGGACTGCAAGGAAATCAAACCAGCCAATCCTAAAAAAAATCTATTCTGAATATTCATTGGAAGGACTGATGCTAAAGCTGAAGCTCCATACTTTGTCACTTAATGTGAAGAGTCGACTTATTAGAAAAAATCCTGATGCTGGAAAAGATTGAGGGCAGGAGGAGAATGGGGCAACAGAGAATGAGATTTTTGGATGGCATCACTGAATCAATGGACATGAGTTTAAGCAAACTCCGGGAGATAATGAAGGACAGAGAAGCCCAGTGTGCTGCAGTCCATGGGGTCGCAAAGAGAGACAAACAAGCAACTGAACAACAAACTGTGTCATGGTTTAACAGTCAGCAATTTTTTTCTTTCTGGAATACCCAGTAATAGTGCATCTTTAAAATATGACAAATTACAGTAAGAGTAAGCTTAAATTTACTTTTTCATTATTACATTTCAATAAGTCTAGAAGTTCTATATCTCTTCTTCCCAAACCCAGAAGGTCCTTTTGTGCGTTTCCAGGATGCACACAACCCTGTAACAGCCACTTAAGAAATGACCTGACAGGTGACTTCCCCTTGCTTGACAGTAACAATACAAATAGTTATATGTAATAAAGAAGGCAAGGAATTTGATGTTAGAGACAGTTTCTTGCTGAATGCAAGCTTTTATCAGAAATACCCTCCCTGACACCACAGCTGAACGACTCAGTGTAAGCTTCTCAGAAACATCACTGGAGACCTTGATTAGCCCATTGGCTGAGTGAAAACAGGCTGCTTCTTTCTAAAGCTTTCAAAAACAATAAACACATTCTTCTTCAGCTCCTTGACTTACACAAAAATCTCATTATCTCCGGTTGAAATGAAAGGAATATTAATAGAAAAGAAAATCATTTCTTCCTGAGTTACTCTTCAAACAAATTGTACTTTTATTCTACTAAAATTGACAAAACCCTTCATTCCTTCATGTTTCTCAATGTGTGACCTCCCAGCGCCATCCCAGCCCTGCTGAAGGGGACTCTTGCCTCTGCTCTCAACTCCGCCTCTCCATGGGAACTCCACATGCCACACTTGGTCGGGTCTCAGGGGCACTGCTCTGCCTCTCATCTGTTCCAAGACTGAATAAGGAGCTCATTTATCTTCCTGAAAGAGAACATCACATGTATTTATCCTGGGACTGGCACTATGCAGTCTTCTTCCTAGGGAACTGCATTTATTCTTACTAAGACTAGTCCTGACAAAGCCAGTGAAGGCTCTCACCAGTTACATGCTGACCCCCAAAGTCCCATCTGCTGCTCTCTCCTCTGAGAAGAAATTCTCCAGCCCCAGTCTGAAAAAGTATGGCAAGGCAGAGGGAGGACAGCTATGGTTTCAGAGACCGGTGAAATGCCTTCACTTCCTTTTAAGTTACAAACTCAATGGTATCTCTATTCTGTTCTGTGGATCAGGACTTTTCTTGATCTAGAAGAAGAAGGCATCAAGCTACAGTCTCATAGAAAAACACTGCAGAATGAGCAGTGTTTTCTTCTCTTCCTGTCCTGCTCTCTCCCGCTGTGTATCACTCTGCCCAGGGTTCATCAGCAGAATGAGGATTTATCCAGACAAGAGGTATCCTTGTGACATCCAAAAGTCTGGCATATTTGGACAGAACCCTCAATTCCACAACCAAGAAAGTATAGGCAAAATAATCAGATCTTTTGAGATGGGGTTTCTTCCGATTTAAAAAAAATTAAAAAAAAAAACTCACAATGTTTAGTAACAGCAACACCAATATTGCTAACAATAATACAGTCAAGAAGTATGACCTCGACAGAAGAAAGTGCCTCCCTAAATGCAGACCTATCAGAACTACCCACCATGTGGCTATGAATGCCCGTATATCTTTCTGAAATACCATTTTTGAGACCATGGCTAACTTTCTTGATATAAAATTTCCATATCATAAAATTCACCCATTTTCAGTAGTCTGGTGAGTTTCTATAAATTTGAATAGTTATAGAATACTTTTACCACTCTTAAGAGGTTCCCTTGTGCTCATTTTTGGTCAATGCCTGCATATATAACCAGCCTCAAGCAAAAATGGTTCTGCTTCATATTTCCATCAGTTCAGTTCAGTTCAGTTGCTCAGTTGTGTCCAACTCTTTACAACCCCATGAATCGCAGCACGCCAGGCCTCCCTGTCCAACACCATCTCCCGGAGGTCACTCAGACTCACATCCATCGAGTCGGTGATGCCATCCTGCCATTCTCAAGAGTCTTCTCCAACACCACAGTTCAAAAGCATCAATTCTTTGGCACTCAGCTTTCTATATGGATGTGTCCAACTCTCACATCCATTCTTGACTACTGTAAAAACCATAGCTTTGACTAGATGGACCTTTGTTGGCAAAGTAATATCTATGCTTTTTAATATGCTGTTTAGGTTAGTCAAAAGTTTTCTTCCAAGAAGCAAGCGTCTTTTAATTAAATGGCTGCAATCATCATCTGCTGTGAGTTTGAAGCCCAAAAAATAAAGTCTACCACTCTCTCCAGTGTTTCCCCATCTATTTGCCATGAAGTGATGGACCATATGCCATGATCTTAGTTTTCTGAATGTTGAGTTTGAAGCAAACTTTTTCACTCTCTTTCATTTTCATCAAGAAGCCCTTTAGTTCTTCTTCAATTTCTGCCTTGAGTGTGGTGTCATTTGCATATCTATGGCTATTGATAATTCTCCCAGCAATCTTGATTCCAGCTTGTGCTTCATCCAGCCCAGCATTTCTCATGATGTACTCTGCATATAAGTTAAATAAGCAGGGTGACAATATACAGCCTTGACATACTCCTTTCCCCATTTCGAACCAGTCTNTGCAGTCACCATCTGCAGTGATCTTGGAGCCCAAAAAAATAAAGTCTGACACTGTTTCCCCATCTATTTCCCATGAAGTGATGGGACCAGATGCCATGATCTTCGTTTTCTGAATGTTGAGTTTTACGCCAACTTTTTCCCTCTCCTCTTTCCCTTTCATCAAGAGGCTTTTTAGTTCCTCTTCACTTTCTGCCATAAGGGTGGTGTCATCTGCATATCTGAGGTTATTGATATTTCTCCCAGCAATCTTGATTCCAGCTTGTGCTTCGTTCAGCCCAGCATTTCTCATGATGTACTCTGCATAGACGTTAAATAAGCAGGGTGACAATATACAGCCTTGAGGTACTCCTTTTCCTATTTGGAATCAGTTTTGCCTTTTCTGGATATTTCAAGTAAACAGAGTCAGACAATAAGCAGTCCTAAATGTCTATTTTCACTCAGGATTATGTTTTTGAAATCCATCCTTGTTTTGCATTTTGTCAGTAGTTTATTTCTTTTGATTGCCTATATAAATATACCATATCTGGCTTATCCACTCAACAACAAAGGGAATATTTGGATAGTTTTGAGCTTTTAAGAATAATGTGTAAGTCTTTGTGTGGATAATGACTTCTTTCTGTTAAGTAGATTGCTAGGAGTGGAATAACTGAACTGGATCATAAGTCTATGTTTAAGATTTTAAGGGCTATCAAATGCTTCCAAGTAGCTACAAAATTTGGGAAGACATCAGCCATTATTTACTCAAATATGTGTTCTACTCATTTCTTTCTCTCCCTTCTCTTTTCTTTTTGGAATTCCCATTACGCACACATCGGTTCTTTCTTGGCACCTCACAGGTCTCTGAGGGGTTGTTCATTTTTCTTTACTCCTTTTTTCTTTATTCCGACTGGATAAATTCGACTGATCTAGCTTCAAGCTTTCTTATTTTTCTGCCATCTAACATCACTGTTAAACACTTTTACTGAATTTTTCATCTTACTCTATTTGACAACTCCAGAACTTCCATTTTTTTAATATAACTTGTCTTTTTATTTAAACCATGTATTAGATGCCCTTATATGCTTGTAAGTATCCTTGTAGGCTTTTCTTTAATTACCAAAGCATGCTTTCCATTGGCTCTTGGAATTTATTTTTAACAGCTCCTTTAAAGTCGCTGTCTTCCAAGTCCAACATCTGGGATGCCTCAGAGAGTTTCTAGTGACTCTTTTACCCTATGTTATGGGTCACATGTTCCATTGATTTGTGTGTCTCATATAATGTTGTTGTGTGCAAGGGATCATGTTTGACCAGAGCCACGTAAAATGCTAGGGACCTTGCTGTGTCTCCTAAGCTCATGCCACCCGACGCATGTGCACAACTCTAAGGACTTCCAGGGATATGTGGGAGCTTACAGTTGTCCACTGTGGCCCTCTCATTCCCAAACTGCCCTGATACATTTCTGGCCAGTCTGCCTCTCCACTGCTTCCTCCACTCATGATTACAACTTCAGAAGAGCTGTTATACCATTCTTCCTTCTTCACCTGCTACTGTTTCCAACAATTGCCAGGGACATTCATTATTTCTGTGCCACACTCCAACTTCAGTCAGTCCTGACAGCAGAGCTTCTGGTTTTCACACCTTATCCAGCCCTGGCAGAACTACTATGCCAATGGAGCTGAGAGTTGAGGAGACGGGGTGGGATGAGGGCACCCCCAAGGGTAAAATGTCACAAGCTCAGGTTGTTCTTATCCAAAGTTCACTTATTTATCCTTAATAAATGCTTGTCAAATTGTTGTATGCCCTTAGTTAATTTCCACAGTTCCAAAATAATTTTTTTTTAATTCTGTCCACTTTCACCACTAATTTTTGGGCATAAGAACTGTCAGGCTCCTTACTCTGTCATTTTTCAGTCTGACCTTCTGTATTCATTTATCTTCAATCTTTTTTTCTTCTCTATCCTTTTTGGGGTGGATAATTTCTATTGATATTTCTTAAAGTTCACAATTGCCTCTAACATCTAAAATATGCCAGTAATCCTGTCTAGCAATATTCAATTTCAGTACTATCATTTTTAAGTACAGAAATACTATTTAGTTCTTTTTTATAATCTCAAATTTTCACTTGAGATTCCTCACTGGTGCATGACTGACGTTGTATTTTCCTTTAATTTTCTGAATATAATTTCCTTAAATCTCTGCACATACTCATGAACATCGCTTTAAGTCTCTGACTGCTAAATCCAATAGCTTGAGTGTATAGAGTCAGTTTTTATTGCTTTTTCCCTCTAAGTATGACTCATACATTCATTTCTTTATTTTTCATATGTTTTAATTGAAAACTGGACACTTTAGATAATACACTGTAGAAACTGTGGATTCCTTTTGAGATAATACATTGTAGGATCTGTGGATTCTTTTTATTATCTATAAATAGTAAAAATAATAATAATTCTACTACTACTACTATTATTGGATATCAATATCAGGAAGATCCCCTGGAATAGGGAATGGCAACCCACTCTAGTATTCTTGCCTGGAGAATTCCATGGACAGAGAAACCTGGTGGGCTATAGTCCATGGGGGTTGCAAAGAGTTGGACATGACTGTACATTTCCGTTATTATTTACTTGCCTGGACTTAAACTGCAAAAAAAATTAAAAAAAAAAAAAAAACTCTCTCAAGTAGTATGTCCTTTTTATTCTTATTTTTCTTTTTTATCCCAGTTTCTTGGGGGTTTCTCCTGTATCTGGACAGTTTAGTGGTCAGCTAAGGATAGGGGTAAGATTTGTGCACAAGCATCTCAAGCTGCTAATACTCCCACCCTCTACCAATCAATTTGTGTCTGAGATGACTATGGGAAAAACACCCAAAGTCACAGAGAGTTCTCCAATATCCCTGGTGTTCTCTTTCCCCTGGACTTTCTCAGGTCACTCCTACATGTCCCAGTGTTCTGCTCCCCAGACAGCCAGACGTGTGCAGAGGGTATTTTGTCTATTTTTAAATAAAATGTTTCATAAACATAAATAATAACATTGGAAGTTGGTGGATCTTGAATTCACTATGAATTTGTAGGGGTTCTGTGTTTCGGTTACAGAGCTATACTAAAAGTTGCTGGTGTGTCTTAAGAAGGGCCTTTGGGACTTCCCTGAAGGTCTAGTGGTTAAGACTTCACCTTCCAATACAGGGGATAAAGGTTCCATCCCTGGCAGGTCAGCTAAGATCCCACATGCCTCATGGCCAAAAAAAAACAGACATGAACAACAGAAGCAATATTGTAACAAATTCAATAAAGATTTTAAGAAAAGAGGCCTCCTTTAAAAAAAAAAAAAAAAAAGTTGGGCCTTTTATTTCAGAGTAACCATTGTAAGAACAAATAAGTGAAGCACTTGTCAATTTATCCTAAATTCCTGATGAACTCAAGGTTACATGGTGCTTGTAGCAAACTAGTGTCTTCAAAACACTGGACTTCCATACCTCTACCCCAGAATGATAAAAGCATGTTGAAAGGAGGAGGCAGACAAAAGCAGTACTTAGTAAATTAAATTACAGGAAATCATTATGTTTATGAGGGTTCAATCTTTACGTAAAGGTGAACAAGAGCTATTTTTATTTTGAAAATATGGTATATACACAAATGTTTCAGATTTTAAATATGGGGTTCTACATAGAAGCCAAAATTCCAGGTTTCTAGATTCCACAAACACAATAGCACAAAGAAAATGAATCTTTATTACAAATTTAAATCTCCTCAAGATACTGAGAAAATTAAGTAGTCCTCTTTTATTTTTTTTAACAGAACTTGGAGATATTTTGATGAGTTATTTTTCTCTAGCACAGTGTGTCTTAACAGCTGGGTGTGTATACTCATTAATTTAGAAGTGGGACTACTGGAAACCTGATGAGACAAGAATGCCCACAGTTGAGGTTCTCTGCTTAACACTCACATGCCCCAGATCTGATCTGGTCCATCTAATTAAGAAAATAAAAAATAATCTTTGCCCACAGAATATTATCACTGTCCGCAGAGGATCATCTTTCCTTCAAAGCAGTTATTAGTGCTCCCAGTTCTGGGTTGGACAGAGAAAAGGATTATTCACTCCTCAGCTCTGCTTTCTCTATGTGTGCTGGAAAACTGCAGAGCAGAGCAGACCTCTGCTGCCATAGTTCATTAAGTGCTCTCCCTGTGAAAGCTCCAGGATGGAGAGAACAAAAGAGGGAAAGCACCAAACAGAAATATTAAATATTTTGCACTGGCCTGCATTTCATTCCCTCATTAGATTTTATCTCAGAACCAGGACAAACACTGGAAAAAAAGGGAAAAAACCTTCCAGCCATATTACTGTCTCACTCTTTGCTTCAGCTGGTATGGAAATACAAAGTCACCCTTTTCTTGGCTGGACGCCTTCAAAGGCAGCACTTGGAATTTAGCTTCTATTTCAATTATCTGCTCAAACCTCTTATCGGAAGAAGAGAGTAAGAGATGGTGTTTCTTCCAATAATAACTACCTAGTATCCCACCAGCCTCCCAGGCCAGCCACCTAATGGCTTCAGTGGACATTCAAAGATTTCTTTTTTTCCTACACTGACAGCTACATCTCTTGCAACCTGCTAATTGAAAACCACAGGGAAGCTCAACCAGATCGCTCTTTTAACTGTGTGTACCACCTCGAGTTTTATCAATCTTGAGGGTGGAAGTTCTCACTTGGAAGTGAGTTTAACTAACCCTCACTTCATAAACAGAAGAAAGAAGTCCAGAACCAAGAATACGTACTGATAATCATATTTCAGCTCAGTCAATTTCTGGTCTTTCACTGAAGCCTAATTTTCCCTTGAACCCAGAGAAGGCTAAGGGTGACTATCTTACCTTCAGTTCAGTTCATTTGCTCAGTCGTGTCCGACTCTTTGCAACCCCATGAATGGCAGCACACCATGCCTCCCTGTCCATCACCAACTTCCGGAGTTCACTCAGACTCACATCCATCGAGTCAGTGATGCCATCCAGCCATCTCATCCTCGGTCGTCCGCTTCTCCCCCTGCCCCCAATCCCTCCCAACATCAAATTCTTTTCCAAAGAGTCAACTCTTCGCATGAGGTGGCCAAAGTACTGGAGTTTCAGCTTTAGCATCAGTCCTTCCAAAGAAATCCCAGGGTTGATCTCCTTCAAAATGGACTGGTTGGATCTCCTTGCAGTCCAAGGGACTCTCAAGCGTCTTCTTCAACACCACAGTTCAAAAGCATCAATCCTTCGGTGCTCAGCCTTCTTCACNCATCCTCTGTCGTCCCCTTCTCCTCCTGCCTCCAATCCCTCCCAGCATCAGAGTCTTTTCCAATGAGTCAACTCTTCGCATGAGGTGGCCAAAGTACTGGAGTTTCAGCTTTAGCATCAGTCCTTCCAAAGAAATCCCAGGGTTGATCTCCTTCAAAATGGACTGGTTGGATCTCCTTGCAGTCCAAGGGACTCTCAAGCGTCTTCTTCAACACCACAGTTCAAAAGCATCAATCCTTCGGTGCTCAGCCTTCTTCACAGTCCAACTCTCACATCCATACATGACTACTGGAAAAACCATAGCCTTGACTAGACGAACCTTAGTCGGCAAGGTAATGTCTCTGCTTTTGAATATGCTATCTAGGTTGGTCATAACTTTTCTTCCAAGGAGTAAGCGTCTTTTAATTTCATGGCTGCACTCACCATCTGCAGTGATTTTGGAGCCCAAAAAAATAAAGTCTGACACTGTTTCCACTGTTTCTCCATCTTACCTTATTGCTTCATAAAAACCTATGCTGGTATTCTAAGTGAAGGAGGGTGCAAAAGGGCGAAATGGGCCATCAGCGGCCTGAAGCTGCCCAAGTCTTCAGACCTTTCCAACAACAGTTTTCTTGAAGGAACTGGGTTCACACAGGCATGAACTGAAATCACAGCTTTGCCAATTACCAGATGTATCTCTTGGTTAATTTCTTTAAACCTTGAAGAACCTTAACTTTTTTAAACCTTGGTTTCTAGTTCTATGAAATGAGGACGTGGACAGTGCCATTTTTCTTTGTCATCCTAGCACTCTTTATGAAATCTGAAAATGTTTTTAAAGAGAAGGCTGCTGCTGCTGCTGCTAAGTCGCTTCAGTCGTGTCCGACTCTGTGCGACCCCAAGACTGCAGCCCATTTGACTCCGCCATCCCTGGGATTCCCCAGACAAGAACACTGGAGTGGGTTGCCATTTCCTTCTCCGATGCGTGAAAGTGAAGTCGCTCAGTCATGTCTGACTCAGCGACCCCATGGACTGCAGCCTACCAGGCTCCTCCATCCATGGGACCTTCNGACTCCGCCATCCCTGGGATTCCCCAGACAAGAACACTGGAGTGGGTTGCCATTTCCTTCTCCGATGCGTGAAAGTGAAGTCGCTCAGTCATGTCTGACTCAGCGACCCCATGGACTGCAGCCTACCAGGCTCCTCCATCCATGGGACCTTCCAGGCCAGAGTACTGGAGTGGGATGTCATTGCCTAGAGAGAAGGCTGAGGCAGGGAGAAATCAGGCACTCTGCTCCTGCTTAATAAACTGGAATGTGTATTGATAAACTTTCCTCTAGTCTCTTCCAGACATTTCCAACTACACAGATTCTCTGCAAGCTGTGTTAAAGATCCTTAACTAAATTAGGTAGGGAGAGTTTGGAGAAGTCAGCTGGGAGGCGTGACAACAGCAAGTTAGAATAGGAAGCCCCAGACCCTCCATCCCCTACAGAGACACGGATTTCACAACAGAAAGCCAACAAAACACCTCTGTGAGACATCCGGAAACAGGAAATCAATTAAAAGGTTCCTGTGCCCCAAGCAAGCATGAAGACAACCACATCAAAATCCAAGTGGGAATTCCTGACACATACCACTATCTCTCCTCAGGGTCCCTGCATGAGTAAATACAGAGACAAACATAGAAGCCTGCTGTATTGCAAAGGTTAGTAAACCCCCTAAAATGTGAAAAGAAATTTTTAAGCATAAAAAGTAATTATAAGTCTATTAAGATACGCAACATGAAAAGAAGTAATCTGTGTCGTCTATGACCTAATACACAAAATTAACTCAAAATCTAAAATTAAAGATCTAAAACGTAAGACCTAAAACTACTAGACTTATAAAAGAAAAACATAGGCAAAAGGCTTCTGGACACTGGATCTGGTACTGACTTCTTGGATATGATACCAAAAGCACAAGCATCAAGATAAAAAATAGACAAATAGGACTATATCAAACTTAAAATTTTCTTCATGTCAAAAGAAACAATGAATAGAGTGGGAAAAAATGAACAGCGTGAAAAGGAAACCTATGAACTAGGAGAAAACAACTGCAAATAATATACTTGAAAAAGGGTTAACATCTCCAATGTTTAAGAAGCTCATACAACTCAACAATGACAAAAACCCTAAAAACCTGATTCAAAAAATGAGCAAAGAACTTGAATAGGTATTTCTTGAAAGAACATATACAAATGACCAATTAGCACATGAAAAGATGTTCAACATCCCTAATTATTAGGGAAAACAGAACTCTAAACAACAATGAGATAGCACCTCACATCCATCTGGAGTGCCAGTATGAAAAGAAAATAATTGTTGAGGATGTGAAGTTAGAATCCTTGTGCACTGTTGTTGTGGATGCAAATGGGGTAGACACTATGGAAATAGGGAGGTGCCTCAGAAAATTAAAAAGTAGATGACCCAGCAATCTCACTTCTAGGTACGTACGCCATGAGACACAAAGAAGACAGGCTTCCCAGGTGGCACTAGTGGTAAAGAGCCCACCTGCCATGGCAGGAGACATTAGATGTGTGCTCAGTCCCTGAGTTGGGAAGATCCTCTGGAGGAGGGCATGGCAACCCACTAGAGCATTCATTCCTGGAAAAATCCATGGACAGAGGAGCCTAGCAGGCTCTAGTCCATAGGGTCACAAAGAGTCAGACATGACTAAAGTGACTTAGCATGCACACACCCCTCAAGAGACATCTACACATCCATGTTCATTCCAGCATTATTAACAACAGCCAGGAGGTGGAAGCAACCCAGATTCCCACCAACAAATGAGTGGATAAAAACATGTGGCATATACATACGACTGAATTTTATGTAGCCTTAAAGAGGAAGAAAATCCTGTCAGGCTACAACATGCATAAAAGTTGAGGACATTTATGCTAATTGAAAAAAGTCAAATAATCATGTGAGTATCTAAAGTACATTAAATAGTCAAAATTATAAAACTAGAAAACAGAAAAGTGGCTACCAAGGGCTGAGGGGAGGGTAAGAGGGAAGCAGTGTTTAATGGATATAGAGGTTCCATGTTGCAAAATGATAAACATTCTGGAGATCTGTTACATAATTATGTGAATATACTTAAAATTACTAAACTGTAATGCCAAAGAAGTTAGCTTGGTCATGTTTTCATTTGAACTGGTTTGTCAGGTTGTTTTCCCTTGAGTAATAGTTTTTAGGGAAATTTTTTTTTTTGGTTCAATTAAAAAAATAAGTATTTAGACTTAATTTTCAATTCAGCAAAATAAGCCATTTCAATTCAGACTCTATTCCTAACTAGGACCACTCTGCCTTGGACAGAAGATAGCTGGTCCAACTTAAGCCAGACTGCAGCTATCCTGTGGTTCATTCTGCACTTCAAGTACTGCTGCTAAGTCACTTCAGTCATGTCCGACTCTGTGCGACCCCATAGACGGCAGCCCAAAAGGCTCCCCCGTCCCTGGGATTCTCCAGGCAAGAACACTGGAGTGGGTTGCCATTTCCTTCTCCAGTGCATGAAAATGAAAAGTGAAAGTGAAGTCACTCAGTCGTGTCCGACCCTCAGCGACCCCACGNCAGTCATGTCCGACTCTGTGCGACCCCATAGACGGCAGCCCAAAAGGCTCCCCCGTCCCTGGGATTCTCCAGGCAAGAACACTGGAGTGGGTTGCCATTTCCTTCTCCAGTGCATGAAAATGAAAAGTGAAAGTGAAGTCACTCAGTCGTGTCCGACCCTCAGCGACCCCACGGACTGCAGCCTTCCAGGCTCCTCCATCCATAGATTTTCCAGGCAAGAGTACTGGAGTGGGGTGCCATTGCCTTCTCCACACTTCAAATACAATGGGGCTTAAAAACACTATTGATCACACCCCTGATTTCCTAAAAATGTCGAGGATATTTTACACTTTTCCTCTGAGGTATTAAATATCAGGCCTGCCATTAGCCAGATTGTGATAACAGACACAATAAAGCCAACTGCAAAGTTAACATTAAGGAATATTTCCACAAAGGTCACACTGTGGCTGCAGAATACCATAATGAGCCTCTTCTTTGAGGGCTACTGATGGCTCACAAAAGATGTCCCCAACCCAGCTCTGCAATGTCCACCTCTCCGTGATCACAAACAATTCAGAAATGGCTCCTGCTGCCTCTAACCCTTCCTAAGAATCACTGAACTTAATTAAGTACAAGCCTCATTTTAAAAAGACCCTCCCTGCTCTTTCTCATTAGGATAAATGGGTTGGCTGAAAAGTTCATTTGGGTTTTCCTAAACGAACTTTTGGGTCAACCATACTTCACAGTTCACAGGGGTCCCAACCTTTTTGTCATCCAGGACTAGTTTCACAGAAATTAATTTTTCCACAGACTGAGGGGGTAGAGGGATGGTGTGGGATGATGCAAGCACATTACACTTACTGTGTACTTTATTATTATGACATCAGCTCCATCTCAGATCATCAGACATTAGAACCCAGAGGCTGGTAACCTCTGCACTAAACCCCCTCCCACTGCAGTGAGTTAATAAATCTGTGCTTTGTTGGACAGAAAGTTTGCCTTGGTCATCTTTGGCTGTTGGGATTTTTCGTCTCCCCTGCAGGAAAAAAATGTTTCCAACATACCCAAAACCAGCCAGGCTTGGATAGAGGGGGTTTGCTCTTCCCCCCCAAAACAGACAAATCTGAGATCTATAAAGAGCCATCCCCAGCTCCTGATCAGCTCACCATCATCCAGCCCACCAAAATCAGCAGAATGGTTGGAAACTGGGCAAGATGCTCCCTGCCTAAGAAAAGGCAGTGTAATCTCTGTGCTGACTCCAGCCAGGATTTTCCAAACTTCCCCTGGAAAAAGTTCTGTGGCCTTCAGGTCCTTTAAAGCTATCACCTCCTCCTCTGAGCCCATGTATTGCTGACTGGAGGTACCTCAAGGTGTAACATCTTATACTTATCCTCCATTACAGATCAACAAAGGTTTAATCATTCAAGATCTTGCTAAAATGTCACCTCTTCACAGACACCTTCTTTTGATCCGTCTTCACAATCTCTTACACAACACCTTCCTCTCCTCTTTTTTTCTTCTTAGCATTTATCATGGAAAGCACAGTTAGCACCTCACATTTTCCTTCACTGCTTTATCCAATTCTTTTAATTTTCACAATTTATAGAGCTTTATAGGCTTTATAACTCTACAAATCATGTCACCAACATGTTTCTTTTCTCCAATATTTATTGAAAATATTTCTTGTTCATATTGCTGCTGTTCATTTTGAGCTGCTGCTCCAAAAAAGAAACAGATCAAAATAGAGTACTAATACACTCTGATTCCAGGTGGCTTTTTCAAGAAGGGAGGGAAGAGGTTAAAATATAGCTATAAAATCAAAGCATTTTATTTATTTGCCAGGAACTTTAATGGTCATAAAAACAGTTTCTCCTTATCTTGTAGGGAAAAAAAAGGAAAGGCTGGAGTATGGAGGCAATCTGAAAAAATTTCAATTTACTAGTGACTGAATGGCAAATAGATGGGGAAACAGTGGCTGAGTTTATTTTTCTGGGCTCCAAAATCACTGCAGATGGTGACTGCAGCCATGAAATTAAAAGATGCTTACTCCTTGGAAGAAAAGTTATGACCAACCTAGACAGTATATTCAAAAGTAGAGACATCACTTTGTCAACAAAGGTCCATCTAGTCAAGGCTATGGTTTTCCCAGTGGTCATGTATGGATGAGTTGGACTATAAAGAAAGCTGAGGGCCGAAGAATTGAAGTTTTTGAACTGTGGTGTTGGAGAAGACTCTTGAGAGTCCCTTGGACTGCAAGGAGATCCAACCAGTCCATCCTAAAGGAGATCAGTCCTGGGTGTTCATTGGAAGGACTAATGTTGAAGGTAAAACTCCAATACTTTGGCCACCTGATGCAAAGAGCTGACTCATTTAAAAAGACCCTGATGCTGGGAAAGATGGAGGGCAGGAGGAGAAGGGGTCGGCAAAGGATGAGACGGTTGGATGGCAGCACCAACTCAATGAACATGGGTTTGGGTGGACTCCAGGAGTTGGAGATAGATAGGGAGGCCTGTCGTGTTGCAGTTCATGGGGTCGCAAAGAGTCGGACACAACTGAGCGACTGAGCTGAACTGAACATCTAGTAATACTTGAAGAAAAAACGGATGCATGCATGTGACACCAAGCTTTCAGAGTTTAGTATTTTGCCTTAAAATTAGTACTTCTAAAAATAAAAAATATACAATGTTACCACATTTGCATGTACAGGTTGAAAAACCATGAATAGGCCATTTACCTTAACAAATGGGCAATGCTATTGAAACTCTGTGATGCTCCCTGATCACAGCCTTCTCCTCTCTTGTGGGAAACGGGCCAAGGAACACTTACGAATTTTGTTTTCGTCATTCCTGTTTTTATTTGTAGTTTTACCACTCATGTACTCTGAAACTGACATTAATGACTTCACACTGCATGTACTCATTAACAACTTGCTTTCTTTTCCTTGTTTTTGAGAGTCAGCATTTTCATGCTAATTCATTTTAGTACATTAATTCTCACTGCTGTAAAATATTCAAGCGTGTGATAATGCCATACTTTATCCATTCTCTTGCTCTGTGGATAAATTAAACTTAAATATTTGGGCTGGAGAGATGAGATGACCTGTGTCAAACATAACCTTAACCATTTGCTCCAGGAGAGCCTAGTACAGAAAGATAAGACAGCAACCCAAGAAATTTTACTTCACTATTACCTTCCGGAAATTCTTGTGATTCACTTGATCCAGGAAGATAGTTTGCACATTTGGAAAAATCACTTTTTTATAAGTGGAGGAAAGTTACACGGCTCAAAATAGCCTGGAGCTAAAACTCCCCTCCAGGTCCTCCCCATATTCTATGCAAAACAAAGAACTCTCTCACCCGGAAAAAAAAAAAAAAATGGACATTAAGGTTGATTACGCCCAGCTCCCAGCTGGTCCAGCCTCTGGCCGATCTCCAAAATTCCTTGCCCCAGCCGTTTAAGAGATAACTACTCTGAACAACCTCGGAGAAGAACAGACCCCTTTTAGACAGTAACTTTCCACATACATGCCTATATATACTTGCTCATTTCTTAGCTTAGTGCAGCAACTCGCTAATCTGACTGCTGCCCCCTTCTTGCCTCGTTAAAGGGGATCTGTTCCTGTAAAGTGCGGGTCTCTTTCTTTTTCTGAACCGCGCCTTCTCTAACTCCCTTACCTTACAATAAGGACAAGAATTTGTTCCTCTGGATACACATGGAGCTTATCAGAACAACAATATTAAAAAAAATACTATATTAACCCCAAAGAACGCAGAAAAGAAAAAAGAAAAATCGAAGAGCAGATGGGACAAATAGAAAACAAGTAGCAAGACGGTAACAGATGCAAATCCCACGGTATCAATAATAACATTAAATATAAATTGTACAATCATTACAAAACATTACAAGTTAAAAAAAGTCTCAAACATTTGACAGTTTGAGACTGTCAAACTGAATTTTAAAATAAAAACCGTCATCCACAAAATACCAACTCTCGATATAAAACAGACACACAGGAAAAGGATGGAACAAGATCACAGCATGAAAACGCCATTCCACAGCTGGCTCACCTGACCTAATTCCCTGGTTCCTTTCCTGTGCTGGAAAAGCTGGAAAGGAATGAGGAGGCGACTGGGAGGGCGAACAGACACAGAACAAACTGCACGGCGGGAGCGGCCCCACTTACCACAGGAAGGACGACACAGCGGCCTCAGGCCAGCGGACCCAGAACGTTCCACGGAGCCGGCGCGCCGACCGCCCACACCCCGTCGTCCCCGCAGAGGGCTTCCTGCGCGGGCTGAGGGGCACGCTACACCCGGAAGAGGCGGCCCTCCAGAGGCTGCAGGGCGCCGCGAGGCCGGGGCCTGGGCAGCCGTACAGCTGTGGTGCACCGCGTCGGGACCTGCGTGGGGAGAGAAAGGGCGCCGCTTCAACCTCCCGGCGTGCCCTCAGCGGCGCGGCAACACTCAGGACCGAGCCGGCACGAGGGCGCTGAGCGGCGCGAGGGCGGCGAGCCTCACGTGTGCGACCTCGTGAGCCGCGTGACTTGTGCCAGCGCCGCGCCGGGCGCCCTGCTGGGGGCGTGGCCACTTCACCCGCGTGACCGGCTGATTCGGAAGCACGTGGCAGATCCCGTGACCACGACAGCCCTGTGGACCATGAGGTCTTGGGGTCGCTGCAGGTGCCTGGGGCTCGGCAGTGAAGCTGCTGGCCGAGGTCGGGGGAAATCAAATAAACCACCGACTTGGATGCAGGGGAAAGACAGAGCTCCTGGGACCAGATTGCCAGAGTATGAAGCCTAGCTCCTGGCTAACTAGGTGGGGTAAATTACCTTACCACAGCCGCTTTGGGCTTCACTTTCTCTCATCTTTTAAATGGGGATATTAAGTCTCCTCGTCAAAGGACCGAAGTGAGAATTACGTTAGTGCAAAATGGTTAATACTGATAACAATTTTTAATGGTAAATGGCAACCTTTAAAATAGTGTTGTCTATCTTTAGCAAATAGCATTTGTTTAAATACCTTTCTCTAATCCTACCCTTTGTAGTTATTCACAATAGATATGTATTTTATTGAATAGCGTCTCAACATCTATTGATATCCTTTAGTTTGTTGGTATAATCAAATATGTTGATAAAACTTCTTGTTTCTGAAGTCCTTGCAGTACTGAAATTGATCCCATTTGTTTATATCATAATTTTATAAATGGATAGCTGGGTTCAGACTTCCAACAGTTTACTTGAAATATTTGCTTCTATATTTGTAATTGAAATTCATCTTATTTTCTCTGGTGTGCTATCTTTACAATGCTTTATACAATGAATTAGGAGTCTTTCATTTTTTTCCTGTGGATTGGAATTATTTAAATAGCATAGGAATTACATGATCTATGAATTTAGATTAAACTCAGTGGTAAAGCCATCTGAGCCTCCATTGAATTCAGCTGTGCTTATTAGTCTGTTCGAATTTTCTTTATCATTTTGGGTCAAATGGGATATTGTATGTTTTGACAGTAAGTTGTCCATTTCTCTCAGTTTCCAGATTTATTATCATGAGTTTGTACAAGATGCTTTAATATAAATGTTTAAGCTTTTCTGTAATGTATCTTATTAATAACATGTGTTCTTCTCTGTCTCTTTTTAAATTAGGTTTACCAGGAATTTATTATTCTTTTTAAGGAACAAAAATGTGTATTTTGTATCATGTAACATAGAACCTGTCATGTATCACCAAAAAATTAAGGAACAGTGTCTTAAACAAGACAATAGTTCATTTCTCTCTCAGGTAAGAGAGGGGCAGAGGTGTGCAGCCTGGAACTGCGTCTGAGCACCGTGACATCATCAGGGTCCCAGACATAGTCTTCAAGCTGTGACTACACTGCCTAGCTTCCAACTTTCTGATCTTATCATTCACAACTGTGGTGCTTTAATGACCAGATTCATGCTTCTGGCCAGCAGCAGGCAGAAGGGAAAGATAAAAGAATTGCTTCACCAATAATTCAACCCCCTTTATTAGCCATCCCAGAAGTTCTGACCATACTTTTGTTTATTTATCATCTACCAGAAGTTAATCATAGAGCCACAGTCTGAGGCAAGGAAGTTCTAGGAATGCAGCCTAAATAGATTTTCACCTGGAAAAAAAAAAAAAAGCAAAATCAAAGTTCTATTCTTGGATAAGAGGACAGGAGTGGATATGGGGTGGGGCTGGAGGTACCTGCTACAATTTCATGTATCCTGTCCAACATTTCTGCTTTCATTTCTGCTTTGAATTTTCACAGCTTCCATTTCAGTTAATGTTTCTTCCTAATTTCAGTTGGTTTATTTTGATACTCATTTTTTAAGCCCTGAGGTCAGTTGTTGTTGTTTTTTTACTTTCAAATAAATTACAATAAAACAATTGAGAATATAAGTTTGAAATCCTGTATTTTGTTGTTGCTTCATTTGCTACATCTTAACCTTCTGCCAGTGGGGTAAATGTTTATGGAGCTGTCCCAAGACAGGTAGAACTAAGACCATTAGAGTTTATGAGCTTTGAATGTATATTCTGAGATAGGTGCTTATTTGACATATTAAGTCTTTCTCAAGACACAGTCTCTCATACCATAATTCACTGAACAAACTGCCTTTTGCCAGACATTGAGTGGTCTCTAATTCTTCAAGATTACAAGTATTGCTGTATCTGCTATGCTTATGGGAGCTTACCTAGTAGCACAGCTGGTAAAAAGAATCCAGCAGAATCAAATGCAGACCCTGGTTCAATTCCTGGGTTGGGAAGATGTGTCTTTATTCACCTGTGTAATTACATCTGTGACTTCCCTGGTGGCTCAGACAGTAAAGCGTCTGCCTACAATGTGGGAGACCTGGGTTCAATCCCTGGGTCAGAAAGATCTCCTGGAGAAGGAAATGGCAAACCCACTCCAGTATTCTTGCCTGGAAAATCCCATGGATGGAGAAGCCTGGTAGGCTATTGTCCATGGGGTCGCAAAGAGTCAGACACGACTGAGCGACTTCACTCACTCAATTACGTCTGTAGGATTAATTTCTATTAGTGGAATGGCTGTGAC
Organism: Oreotragus oreotragus; assembly: GCA_006410675.1. Lineage (NCBI taxonomy): Eukaryota > Metazoa > Chordata > Mammalia > Artiodactyla > Bovidae > Oreotragus > Oreotragus oreotragus. The sequence goes on from SJYX01001929.1 coordinate 110,834, forward strand.
AAAGGATGTAAAAAGGTAAAATCTGTTACCTAGCACAATACAACTTATTAGTTTGATTGTATTTTACCCTCCAAAAAGTTTTTCAGAAAATATAAAATGCTTTTTCCCATACACTTTAGGTGAGAGTTTAGATGGCAATCCTGTTGTATCAGTCAAAAGTTAAATAGGCACAACCTCTGGCACAAGTAGAGAAGCCCTCTTCTGGGAGTCTGTCTTACTGAATTGATCTTTATATGTACACAAATACACTCCTTACATGATTTGGAGATAAAATCTAAAGATGATGTTAAAACGGGGATGGGGGGGATCACCTTGAAGACATGTACATGTGCTATGACTCCATCTTGTAAAATAAAACTATGTGCAAATGTAAATACACATTAGTATTTAAGTACAAAGTAAAAGAATAAAAACAATACATTCCCAACAATGGTGAGTGGTTACATCTCAGGAAGCAAGTCAGGTTGGGCCAGGAAAGGGAGATTGTGGTAAAGAGAAAGGTCCACATTTAAGTCCATGTACTTTTGTATTCTATGTATCTTTTACACAATGGATATATTTTCATTTGACTATTAGAGGAAATAAGATACTTATTAATTAAAATTGAAATGTTGGTACATATATTAAAGTTACCTGTGCTATCATTTCATTAGTTATACTGCTTATTTGCCACCTGATGCGAAGAGCTGACTGATTTGAAAAGACCCTGATGCTGGGAAAGATTGAAGGCAGGAGGAGAAGGGGACAACAGAGGATGAGATGGTTGGATGGCATCACTGACTCAGTGGACAGGAGTTTGAGCAAACACCGGGAGATGTGGGGTTGCAAAGGGTAAGACACAAGTGAGCAACTGAACTAAACTGCTTTTTTTATATGATTGCTTTATTTGTCTTTTAGTGTCTTGATGGAGGAGAGGAGGAGCTAGGTTCATCATTGAGGAGCTAGGTTCTTTCTCTCCTGCTGCCCTGCTAGAACATAGACTAGCTGCCACCATCCCAGGTGTCAGCTGACAAAATCCGGTGAGAGAAGGTATTTTGTCAGAAAACAAATCTTAGTAATCCACCTAGCAGTCTTCTTACACACACACACACACACACACACACACACACACACCCCTTCTGGGTCATAATTTTTCCTAAGTCTCTTCCTAAACCCACCCCTAGCAGGAGAAATTAATATGGTTACAACTCACCATAACAAAGAAGGTGGGTACCTGAGAAAAAACCTGAGATTTTTAAAAAGCAAAATGAGGGTAATGACTACGACGTGAGCAGCCAACAAGTCCTGGTAATGTGCTGAAAGGCATCCCTTTTCTCCCAGGGTAAGTACTTTCCTCTTTTGATTTTTTTACTTAATTATTCTAAAGTTTGGACTGCAAAGTAAATCTTGCCAGTACCCTTTCTCCAGAAAGATCAGTTGCTATGCTCCAGCCCATATGAGACATAG
>SJYX01001929.1:112723-124439 GCA_006410675.1 Oreotragus oreotragus
AGTCAGACACGACTGAGCGACTTCACTCACTCAATTACGTCTGTAGGATTAATTTCTATTAGTGGAATGGCTGTGACAAAGGATGTAAAAAGGTAAAATCTGTTACCTAGCACAATACAACTTATTAGTTTGATTGTATTTTACCCTCCAAAAAGTTTTTCAGAAAATATAAAATGCTTTTTCCCATACACTTTAGGTGAGAGTTTAGATGGCAATCCTGTTGTATCAGTCAAAAGTTAAATAGGCACAACCTCTGGCACAAGTAGAGAAGCCCTCTTCTGGGAGTCTGTCTTACTGAATTGATCTTTATATGTACACAAATACACTCCTTACATGATTTGGAGATAAAATCTAAAGATGATGTTAAAACGGGGATGGGGGGGATCACCTTGAAGACATGTACATGTGCTATGACTCCATCTTGTAAAATAAAACTATGTGCAAATGTAAATACACATTAGTATTTAAGAACAAAGTAAAAGAATAAAAACAATACATCCCCAACAATGGTGAGTGGTTACATCTCAGGAAGCAAGTCAGGTTGGGCCAGGAAAGGGAGATTGTGGTAAAGAGAAAGGTCCACATTTAAGTCCATGTACTTTTGTATTCTATGTATCTTTTACACAATGGATATATTTTCATTTGACTATTAGAGGAAATAAGATACTTATTAATTAAAATTGAAATGTTGGTACATATATTAAAGTTACCTGTGCTATCATTTCATTAGTTATACTGCTTATTTGCCACCTGATGCGAAGAGCTGACTGATTTGAAAAGACCCTGATGCTGGGAAAGATTGAAGGCAGGAGGAGAAGGGGACAACAGAGGATGAGATGGTTGGATGGCATCACTGACTCAGTGGACAGGAGTTTGAGCAAACACCGGGAGATGTGGGGTTGCAAAGGGTAAGACACAAGTGAGCAACTGAACTAAACTGCTTTTTTTATATGATTGCTTTATTTGTCTTTTAGTGTCTTGATGGAGGAGAGGAGGAGCTAGGTTCATCATTGAGGAGCTAGGTTCTTTCTCTCCTGCTGCCCTGCTAGAACATAGACTAGCTGCCACCATCCCAGGTGTCAGCTGACAAAATCCAGTGAGAGAAGGTATTTTGTCAGAAAACAAATCTTAGTAATCCACCTAGCAGTCTTCTTACACACACACACACACACACACCCCTTCTGGGTCATAATTTTTCCTAAGTCTCTTCCTAAACCCACCCCTAGCAGGAGAAATTAATGTGGTTACAACTCACCATAACAAAGAAGGTGGGTACCTGAGAAAAAACCTGAGATTTTTAAAAAGCAAAATGAGGGTAATGACTACGACGTGAGCAGCCAACAAGTCCTGGTAATGTGCTGAAAGGCATCCCTTTTCTCCCAGGGTAAGTACTTTCCTCTTTTGATTTTTTTACTTAATTATTCTAAAGTTTGGACTGCAAAGTAAATCTTGCCAGTACCCTTTCTCCAGAAAGATCAGTTGCTATGCTCCAGCCCATATGAGACATAGCTTGGGGCAATTTATAGGGACTAGATGTGCCTAATTAGGGTCTGAGGAGATTCCTTCCACTCTGCATGTAGCCACTGGTTAAGAAATTTTAGAGGGAATTTAATGGATTATCACATTTAATCTTAGAGATTACATAATTTGCTAAATATGTAAACATAAATATATGGTTTTAGGAATGTATCTACAGCTTGGAACCACAGCCCTCTGCTCCCCAAAAAGGAACCGTCTCCTTTCGGTCTGTCTGGTTTGCCTGTGTATGTGTGTGTGTACATGCACACACATGCACACTCAGTTGTGTCTGACTCTTTGTGACCCTGTGGACTGTAGCCTGCCAGGCTCCTCTGTCCATGGGATTCTCCGGGCAAGGATACCGGAGTGGGTTGCCATTCCCTGCTCCAGGGGATCTTCCTGACCCAGGGATTGACCCCACGTCTCTCATGCCTCCTGCGTCGGCAGGCGGGTTCTTCACCTCTAGTGCCACCTGGGAAGCCCTTGCCAATGACACATACGTTAAACTTGTTAACAATGTCCCAGATTTCTTTTTGCTCATTTCTGGTTTTGTGGGGTTTTTTTGGTTTTTGGTTTTTGGTGGTTGTCTGTCTTCTTCATGCCTCACGTACATTGACCTTTGCTTTGGTGTTTCTTCAAATTTACTAGTTCTGTCTTTTGTTGTGTTAATTCTGCAGCTAAACCCATCAATGAGCTCCTTATTTCAAATACTATATTTTGTTATTTCTAGGACATTCATTTGATTCTTTTTATAGGTCACAACTATCTATTGAAGTATTTCATTTTATATTCATTTTATGCTTTTGTCTCTTATTTCTCATATTATCCAGTTTTCTGAAACCCTTGCTACTACTAACTCTGTTTCATCTCCAGGTCTGTTTGTATTGACTATTATATCTATCACTAGACACTTTTCTTGCTTCTTGTCACATATGGTAACTTCTTTATTGCATGCTGGACATTGTGACTGAGACTTTATATTACATTATCAGCCTCTAAAGAGTATTGACTTTTGTCCTGGTGGCAGTTACAATACCAACAGATCACTTTTAGATTTTGTTAGGTCTGCTAACAGATTTGTCTTAATTCTCATGTTTTTACCCATATGACACTGAGTTTATGGAATCTCAGCTGAATGTCCAAGTATTTTAAAAATAATATTTTTTCCAGAGGACTGATAATATTCTTTATTTCTGGCTTCGATGAACAGTTAAATTTTCTGCTTATTATTTAAGTGAATTTGAAACAAACAAGATTGGTGGTGGAGGAACAACGCTCTTTAACTTGACCACTGTGAGTTATAGCAGTTATGTTTTCTCTATAGTTCTGTATGGACCTATACCCAAATCTGAATTTTCTTTTTCAACTACATAGCAATAAAAAAGAAGATAATCTTTTAAAGAAAATCTTCCTAAGAAAATCCTTAGAAAATCTCAGGATTGAAGGGAAATAAAACTTTATTACAAACAAAAAATATACTTACATGTTGTGTTAATTAATTCCCTGCATGTCTGTGTTCACAATAAGATGAAGGAAATGAGCATAAACAAGGATGAATGTCCATTTCTGCAGTTGAATTAAAAATAACAATCACACAAGAATAAAAATTAAAAAAAAAAAACACTTGAGTTGAATAAGCATCTGGCATAAGAAAAACTCAATATTTTTCCTAAATCCTGAAGTAGAGGTTTTCAGAATAAAACTAAATGTAATAATATATTGGTTGGGAGGGTTTAGGTACTTGAAGATACAGGTGTATCTGAAGATCCTCTAAGATCCAATCATTTATCATCTCCATGGCTGACAACTTGCCACTGGCCTTCCCTGCAGGGCAGGTCTTGGAATATCTTCAATATTTCCCCCAAGCCTGACTCCAGTGAAGGAACATGAGTAGGTAAAACCCAGCCCTTAGTAAGTGGCAACAGGTGAATAAGACATGTTGTCAACTGGAAGCACAGAACCTAGACCTCCAGGTTTTGCAGAACTGTCTTGAGAAAAATTTAATACCTTGATTTCCTCTTTTTTTGTTTATTTTGACATTTCTATAAAGTGCACATCTATGGGAATTCTCCGGTGGCCGACTAGGACTTGGTGCTTTTACTGCCAAGGGCATGGGTTTTATCCCTGGTTGGGGAACTCAGATCCCACAAGCTGGGCAGTGCAGCCAAAAAAAACCAACAACAACAGCAAAAAAAAAAAACCACGTGCATAGCTAAAGCTTGCTATCAATTTTCTTTCCCTGAAGAACCAGAGTTACTCAGGTAAACTCAAGTAAATGCTGTTTAAACATGTAGAACAAGAAAGAGGAATGTACTGGCGGTCTGTCTAGAACTAAAGTTCATTTTACCTTGTAGGTCTTACAAGTTTGGGTGATTATTTTTCTTGAAGTTCAAGTTTGTCAGCAGTTAGTTAACTTGGGAAAGGACACAAAGGAGAATGATACCAATTTTTAGCAAATTAGCAACTGTCTATTTTGGTTGGTAAGCACATATTTCATATCTTAATCATGTTGGACATCACTTGATAAGTGGGGTATCTGAGACTTGCTCCTAATATATGCTAAACCCATCAGCAGCTTTTACCAATACCAAATGTTTTTTTTGTGTGTGTGAAATAAGAATCTGATTAGGCCTTTGTCATACAAAGTTCTAATCTATGGCAGGCAACCCACTTAGAATTTTTTAAATGGATGTTGACCATATATATACACAGTTGAACAAAGAAGTTAAGTATTTAATTTAATGAACAGAATAAAGGAAATATTTGTTTTCTGGTTGTGTCACTCTCTCTTAACATTAACTGAGTGCCAGCCACATTCCAGAGAGCAGACAGTATGATGAAAACAAGGACCAGGAAATACTGTGTAGGATATACAGCACATGAAATGTTGCTTAATTAATGTTTGTTGAATCAGTAGAAGTTTGCTGGCTTTTTCCTATGCATTAGCTCCAAAAGTTCCCTATGAAGTACCTTTTATGCTCTTTCATTGATGAAGAGATTGAGGCTTGAAGAAGTTAATGGACTTCGTAAACCCCGGGCAGGTCCCACAGTGGGTGATCGAGCAGTGTTCTCCCTGCCTGTGCTGGGCTCACTCTTTCTACTGGCTCAGCAGGATGCCCTTTTGTGCCCTGGCAACTGAGTGAGAAAGGAGCTGGAACTGAAATCAGTAAGCATAGTAGATGGACCTACCAACCAACCACCAGAGAGATTTGTGAAACAGGCCGCATTCCAGGAGTAGTGAGCACAACAGAACGACAACAGTAAGCAGCCAGGTACAGACGACACCACGTGGGGGAGAGGAGGAGGCAAAAGGGGCTCACTGAGGAAGGGTGGGGAGATGGAGAGTGCGATTTATAAGAAGAAATAAGTATTTGGCCTGCAGCCTTGGAATTTCCTGTGATAAGAAGGATAAAGATGCCTTCATTTTCAAAAAAAAAAAAAAGGTGAGGAAGGGATAAAAGTATCTTTCACTGTATCAATGAGGTGACTTTGTAAGGCCTGTAGGAAACAAAGGGATGGGGGCTAGTTGCCAGGTAAACCAACCACGTGATTAGAGGGGTCAGAACTTTCAGTATCCCCCCACACACACACACACCAACAACCTCAGGGAAGGGAACAGGTTGAGACTGAACTAGTGACCCAATGGCCAATGATTTAATCAACTGTGCCTACGGTAAGGCAGTTCCCATAAAACCCCAAAAGGACAGGTTTTGGAGGGCTTCTAGATTGCTAAACACATGGAAATTCACGGAGAAGGAAAGGGGCCTGGAAGCTCCACACCCCTTCCCCACGCCTTGCCCTGTGCATCTCTTCCATGTGGCTGCTCCTGAGTTTTATATATCCTTTTACAATAAACTGCTCATCTAGTAAGTGAAATGTTTCTCTTGAAACCTATGAGCCACTCTTGAAATCTATGAGCCATTCTAACAAATTGACTGAACCCAAGGAGGGGCTCGTGGGAACGTCTGATTTCTGGCCAGGAGGTCAGAAGCACAGCTAACCGCCTGGGCTTGCAGCCTGCATCCCAAGCCAGAGGGGAGTGGGGGCAAAGGGAGGGAGAAGAGTCAGTCTTTGTCAGGCTGCACCCCGGGGTCTGCAAAGTCCGTACTTAGCCAGCTTCAAGATCAAAGGAAGAGCCCGGAGTCAGCGAAATAGACGTCAGTGGTTCAATGGGCAGGGGATCAGACACGTCTGAAGCAAGGCCCTGGAGCCACACCCCATCGTGTGCTGTAGACAGCGGGCACAACATGGCAGCGGTCTGCACTCCTGGAGGAGAGGGAGGCTCCTGGTTAGAGCGGGAATTGGGGGGAGGGCTCATCCGTTACCAGGGGAACCAGCAAAGGGGCACGAGGCCCCTCCCGGCCCCTGTGATGAGCCAACCGGCGCTGTGCTGGTCTAAAGGCTAGAACCGTCGCGAGCTGGGGCGGGGGCAAGCGTGTAGGAAGCCCAGCTGCGAGAGTACCGCCTGGGTCAGGCAGGCTTTGGGGCCCTGGGGATGCACAGAGAACAAGACAACAGCCTTCTGAGCAGGCCTCATCACACAGCGTTGCAGGACTAAACACTTAACTAGTGCAATCTGATGTTACCTCCAGGAGGCTGAATTGAGTTGAACTGTACAGCACACAGCTGGTGTCCCAAGAATTGCTGGTTGGTGTAGGGAACACACGCTCATAGGCGTTGAAACTGCCAACCAGAACCTGTTCAGAGAGAAAGCGAAACCATCCAAGGCTTCCGGGCAAATTAGCTCCTTGATGCAGAAAGAAAGCATCTTGAGAATTTGCCCCGGGCTGTGTGAGAGAGTATTTTAAAGCCAGAGTTCTGAATGGAAAATGCAGCTCTTTAAAGAGATATGCGGTCATTTAGAGGTCATGGCTGCTCACCGGTGAGCCAAACCCCAAATCTGGCCCAAATCATCCTTCCTTTGCCTTAAAAATAATGAAATGTGGTGCCTGAGTTAGGGTCTGTATTCCTCAGGGTCCCCGTTAGTTCCTATTCACTGCTGTATTGTCCGTCTAGCCCTTTAACCACCCACAGGTGGGCCTGCTCCACCAATATGGAGGTCCCAAACCTCAGTTTCAAAAGGAACAGAATTAGACCAGCGTGGAATAATTTTTTATTGGCTTGTTGGTGGATTTCTTTGGGCTCATCCTTGTTTTTCAGACACTCCTTTCAACCTGGCTTATAATTATGCAACAACAGTACCTGCTAGAATCAATCAGCAGCCTTCCAAACCCAAACACGTTCATCCTTATCCAAATGTAATTTATCTGAAATGCCATGTTGGTGTGAGCATTATGCATTACTGCATGGGCTTCTATTTTCTTCTTAAATAATGAAACACCCTAATGGAAAATATTCCCTCTAAATAAATTTTAATGAGCACTTATTTGCCCAAATTGTCCTTTCTCCAAATGGCAGAAATTTAATGTGAACTTGAATTATCAGGGGCATTTTGTGATAATGGGTTTTGGGAATACATCATGCAAAGATGACTTATTTTCCTATATCATCCTAAAGTGCAAGTGCTGGGGTAACAACTTCTCAAATGCAAAGTCAATTCCAATGTCTTCACTTATGTCTCTACAGGGAAATGTCACATCAAACATCATGTCAAGGTGTAAGATATTACTGGAGATTGAAGACAACAAGAAGCCTAATTGTTCTAGACGTCATATACCCCCAGACTTTGCCATGACAAACGGCATGTGTCTGCTACATGGTTTTGGTTCCATGCATTGAATTTTTTCCTTTTAATGTTTTTTTTTATGTGGACCATTATTAAAGTCTGTTGAATCTGTTACAATATTGCTTCTGTTTTATGTTTTAGCTAACATAAAGATCTTAGCTCCTGGACCAGAGGTCTTAGCTCCCCAACCAGGGATCAAAAGCTCAACCCCTGCATTGGAAGCCTTAACCACTGGACCCCCAGGGAAGTCTCCCTGAATTGTTTTTCTGAGGAGTAAAAGTGAAAGTGTTAGTCACTCAGTTGTGTTCAACTCTTTGCAACCCCATGGACTATAGCCCTCTAGGCTCCTCTGTCTATGGGATTCTCCAGGCAAGAATACTGGAGTGGGTAGCCATTCCCTTCTCCAGGGGATCTTCCCAAGCCAAGTAATGAACCCGTGCCTCCTGCATTGCAGGCAGATTCTTTATCATTTGGGTGACCAGAGAAGAAAGCAAATAGGAAATACCACTCTGTACTGTGGGCAGGCTAGGAACTGGGGCCTTGTGCTCAGCAAGAGTTAGAGTCAGGCCAGATGCAGAATTTGGAGAAGTGCCTTCCAGAGAAGAGCTCTAGTGCCAAGTAATGAACCCGTGCCTCCTGCATTGCAGGCAGATTCTTTATCATTTGGGCGACCAGAGAAGAAAGCAAATAGGAAATACCACTCTGTACTGTGGGCAGGCTAGGAACTGGGGCCTTGTGCTCAGCAAGAGTTAGAGTCAGGCCAGATGCAGAATTTGGAGAAGTGCCTTCCAGAGAAGAGCTCTGGCCTCAGCAAGAATTACAAGTCTATGGAGTAGGGAGCCAGACTCAAGGGTGCCCCCTTAGACTCCAGGATGCACGCCGTTAATTACTCTTTTAGACTTTCTCTCCATCTGAAATACTGCCAAAGGGAGCTGTTGCCATTTCTGAATCATTTTTTATAATCAAAATGACACTGAGAGGGATTGTTTAGTCCAAGTATAAAAATTTTGTATCTCATACCTACTAGAAGCTCCAGAATATTAAAAAAAAAAAAAAAAAAAAACGAAAAACACTAAAAGAGAGAGAGAGCCCCCATTTTCTTTTTTGTTACTGAAGTATAATTGACATAGAACACCATATCAGCTTCAGGTGTACAAAAGAATGATTCAATATTTGTATACAGAGCAGAATGATCACCTCGATAAATCTAGTTAACATGGAGAGTCTCTGTTTTCAAGGAGTTCTGTTCTGGGATGCTCAGTAGCAAAGTCAAAAACACCTGAGTGTATCAGCAGATTCTTTTTTTCAAACCAGAAGAGTGTTCGCTCAATGAGCACCTCTAGGGCACAAAGGGGCCCCAGGATCCAGCTCTTCCTGTTCCCAGGAGGCTCTGGATGTTGGGGGGCAGTGAGGACTCCAGATGCTGAGGGCCACATCCCCCACCAGCCTCCACCAGGTCTGTGGATGCCCTGAACACTCTGCTTCCTTCTCAGTAAAATGGGGGAGAAGACGCCCATCCTGTAAGGCAGTGGTGAAGCACTTACGGTAGACATTTACGGAATGTTCTCTGAACCTCCTGTCCCGTGAACAACCATCTCCTGTCTCCTCTCCCCACTGCATCGAAGTGGCTTGACTGGAGCCACTTTTTCTTCTTCCTTCCTCACGTCTCTCCTTCTTCCTCTTCTCCCCTGATTTTTCCCGTTTCTTCCTTTTTTTTCACCTCACCTTTGATGCCATTGGCCTGCCATGGCTAAGCTCTAATGGGACTGAGGTGTCAGTCACATAATGAGCTGCTGTTATACTTCACTCATCATTAGCAACTGATTTACTGGGAAAGCTCTACTCCAGGTAAAATCATTACCTGCCAGCATGATGCGACTTGTAGACTAGACAGGTTTTGCCTGCCCAGAATACTTCCAGTGTTCTTTAAATAACAGCACTCTGATTTTTCTTTGCAAAACTGATCAAAGCCTTTGGTTGTGTCAATCACAGCGCCACTGGACATTCACTCAGGACAACTCGACTCCGTTTCCCAGAACTTGAATCTCAAGAGAAATGACTCATCATGGGAAGCAAGGTGGATCTAAGCCATTGCTATATATATATTCTCATTTATCGCCAAAGGAGAAGGACCAATCACACTTGCTACTGAATTCTTAGAGCTGTCTTGATACTGTGCCTGATTGATTTTCAATTTTCCCTTCAATCTGATGAGCTAACCAGTCATCTTGAAACAACTTCCTTTTGCATGTAAGCTATGGGCAGTCATTTTCCATTCATTATGGCCACAGCTCTTTGTTACTATTCTGATTCATCATAGCATAAATAAAAAATATTTAGGGATCTGGCTGCAAATATTAGTATCGACAGTAATAGGATACAGATTTAAAGTGGTTGAAATAGAGCCATCAGCTTTGCCTTCGTCAGAAACTACAATGGGGGATTCCCTGGTGGTCCGTTGGTTAGGATTCCATGCTTTCACTGCCAAGGGTCCAGGTTCGATCCCTGGTCAGGGAACTAAGATCCTGCAAGTCTCCCAGTGTAATAGGATACAGATTTAAAGTGGTTGAAATAGAGCCATCAGCTTTGCCTTTGTCAGAAACTACAATGGGGGATTCCCTGGTGGTCCGTTGGTTAGGATTCCATGCTTTCACTGCCAAGGGTCCAGGTTCGATCCCTGGTCAGGGAACTAAGATCCTACAAGTCTCCCAGGTGACCAAAAAAAAAAAAAGAAAAAGAAAACTATAAGTGACCTGGTCCTGTACTAGCTCAGTTGAACACAGAGCTGAAACTTAACACTGCCCTGCAGACCTTACCTCCAGGGAAAGGGCGGAGCTCTGGGAAAAAGGAGTTAGGAGGAAGCAAGTGGTCTAAATTTCCCTAGCCTTTCACTTTTTAAACACTACTACAGAGAGTTCTCACTCAAGCTGTCCTGTAGGAAATCGAGTTTGGTTTATTTAGTTATTTGGCTGCACCAGGTCTTAGCTGCAGCGTGGGGGATCTTCAGTCTTCATTACAGCCTGCAGGATCTTTTTCAGTTGTGGCATGCGGGACCTAGTTCCCTGACTAGGGATCGAACATGAACCCCCTGGGTTGGGAGCACAGAGTCTTAGCTACTGGACCACCAGGGGAGTCCCGGAAATTGACTTTTGATGTTGCTACACATTTCTGAATTATTTTCAAAGTACACCTTAAATTTTTTTTATTTAAATTTTATTTTTTACTTTACAATATTGTATTGGTTTTGCCATACATTGACATGAATCCACCACAGGTGTACATGAGTTCCCAACCCTGAACCCCCCTCCCACCACCCTCCCCATATCATCTCTCTGGGTCATCCCAGTGCACCAGCCCCAAGCATCCTATATCCTGTATCAAACCTAGACTAGTGATTCGTTTCTTACATGATAGTGTATATGCTTCAATGCCATTCTCCCAAATCATCCCACCCTCTCTCTCTCCCACAGAGTCCAAAAGTCTGTTCTTCACATCTGTGTCTCTTTTGCTGTCTCATATATAGGGTTATCATTACCATCTTTCTAAATTCCATATATATGTGTTAGTATACTGTATTGGTGTTTTTCTTTCTGGCTTACTTCACTCTGTATAATCGGCTCCAGTTTCATCCACCTCATTAGAACTGATTCAAATGTATTCTTTTTAATGGCTGAGTAATACTCCATTGTGTATATATACCACAGCTTTCTTATCCATTCATCCGCTGATGGACATCTAGGTTGTTTCCATGTCCTGGCTATTATAAACAGTGCTGCAATGAACANTTAGTATACTATATTGGTGTTTTTCTTTCTGGCTTACTTCACTCTGTATAATCGGCTCCAGTTTCATCCACCTCATTAGAACTGATTCAAATGTATTCTTTTTAATGGCTGAGTGATACTCCATTGTGTATATATACCACAGCTTTCTTATCCATTCATCTGCTGATGGACATCTAGGTTGCTTCCATGTCCTGGTAAAGCCCTTGCTTTTGTTATTCTTCTTAATTCTTTAGTTCAAGGAAACTAATTTCTACCAAGATAAATTTAAAAATCCTAATAATCATAGTAAACAATATAGGTTACTGTCAAGCATTCACAAGTATTCTGTTAAGGAGAAAAGGAATATGGGTATGGATTTTAGCTTAATTTTTTAAATAAAAATTTTTAAATTGAGAATACTATTTTTTAGTTGGAGTATAATTGCTTTACAATATGGTTTTAGCTTTTGCTACAGAAAGTGAATCAGCTATATGTATACATACATATATCTCCATTCTCTTGAAGCTTCTCACCCCACCCTTATTTCACCCCTTCAGGTCATCACAGAGCACCCAGCTGAGCTCCTTGTGTTATATACCTATACTCACTTGTAGTGGTGTGGATGCACCTAGAGTCTGTCATACAGAATGAAGTGAGTCAGAAAGAATAAAACACGTTTATTGCAGCATATATGTGGAATCTAGAAAAGTGGTACTGATGAACCTTTTGCAGGGCAGGAATGGAGGTG
>SJYX01001930.1:0-11858 GCA_006410675.1 Oreotragus oreotragus
TCTTGAGAGTCCCTTGGACTGCAAGGAGATCCAACCAGTCCATTCTAAAGAAGATCAGTCCTGGGTGTTCATTGGAAGGACTGATGCTAAAGCTGAAACTCCAAAACTTTGGCCACCTCGTGCAATGAGTTGACTCACTGGAAAAAGACTCTGATGCTGGGAGGGGTTGGGGGCAGGAGGAGAAAGGGATGACAGAGGATGATATGGCTGGATGGCATCACCAACTCGACGGACATGAATTTGAGTGAACTCTGGGAGTTGGTGATGGACAGGGAAGCCTGGTGTGCTGCGATTCACGGGGTCGCAAAGAGTCGGACACGACTGAGCAACTGAACTGAACTGAACGCTTGGATCGGTGAACACACACAAGTGTACCTCCCAAGAAGAAAAGGTTTGAGGAAAGGCTCTAGAAGAAAACTTTGGAGTATAATAAGTAAACTTTTATGACTAGAACATAGGAAATAGGGAGGATAAGGTCACTGTGACAATAAAACTGGGAACTGCAAAGAATCAAGATCATCAAATCTATTTTCAAACAACTTTCCATAAAAAAAAAAGTTACTGCTGCCCAAGTAATGTTATCCTCTCCCAATTCTTCGATTTGCATTTCTTTTCATTCACTCAAAACCAACCCATAATGACCCCAGAAAAATACAGCAATGCATACAAACAGGGATTGTAGCAAAAGGATAGAAATGGGGATTTAGTATGAAAAGTACGATGAAACTGCTCTAAAATTAAAATACCAAGCAGACAGGAGAGTCTCACCTGTATCAGAGCAGGGCCCACGTCATCAGCAGTTTGACTGTTCTTACATGTATTAAACTTAGTCCTTTTTTAACTACATAAATTTCCATAACGAACTCACACCAATTTATGATGTAGAGACAGCAATCACTGAAGCCAATCACTATCATTTTAGAAAGAAAACCTTTTGACTTACGTACTTTGCACTCCACCCAGTAAGCCACTGGCATTACTAAAGAGTCAGTGAATGATAGTCAGTGCATGATATGTTAAATACAGGCTACATCATGCAAGAGCAAAATTTACAACCACTGTACTGATTGTGTCCCCTGCTTTACACACCAACTCGATACTGAACGCACACCTGTTAGGGGAAAGACCTTCTTCTTTGCATTGACAGGGACACCTAGATGAATTTGGTATGATCCAGACCCTTAAAGAGTACACAGAAAAGGTGAGCCAAATGTGTACACAATAATGCAATTCAGGCTGTGATAAATGTATGAAAAATGTAGCAGGAAAGCAAAAAAGAAGTACTCATTAACCTTAACAGGAAAAATGGAGGAAGATTTCATGGTAGGGTTAACTGGGACTCCGCGGAAAAGTTTTCATTGTGTTTATTTTAGTTTTACAATTTTTTTTAATTACAAAGGTGATATATGTTCATTATGAAAAAATACAGATAAGCAAAAAACTACAAATCACTACATTTTGGTATATGCCATTTAAATTTTATTTATGTATAAAAATAATAACATTTTACATTCTTTTCAGTAAGCAGCTTTTCAGGCAACAATATATTAACAACCATCTTTCCACATTATTTACTATACTTCTACAACTGACTTTTATATTTTAAGAGGAGCATATCACAAAAAGAGTACACAGCAAAAGCCTTCTCCCTTCTACCCTCCATTACCTTACACTTTTAAACAGAAGCAACCACTTTGACCAGTTTCTTGTGATAGTTCCACGAGTAGTCTATGACTATATGAGCATGTGTGTGTATATTTCTCTTTTTAAATAAATGGTAGTAGTGCACACAGTTTTGTACCTTGCTTCTCTCCCCCAGGCAGTACACATATCATTGCCTTGTTCCTCTTAGTGGCTGCAGAGTGTTCCATTGTACTTATATACAATACCTTATTCATCCAGTACACTTTGAAGGACACTCAGAATATTTCCAACCTCTTGCCAGTATAGTAATGCTGCTGCTGCTGCTAAGTTGCTTCAGTTGTGTCCGACTCTGTGCAACCCCAGAGACAGCAGCCCACCNGTTCCTCTTAGTGGCTGCAGAGTGTTCCATTGTACTTATATACAATACCTTATTCATCCAGTACACTTTGAAGGACACTCAGAATATTTCCAACCTCTTGCCAGTATAGTAATGCTGCTGCTGCTGCTAAGTTGCTTCAGTTGTGTCCGACTCTGTGCAACCCCAGAGACAGCAGCCCACCAGGTTTCCCCATCCCTGGGATTCTCCAGGCAAGAACACTGGAGTGGGTTGCCACTTCCTTCAACAGTAATGCTACATATATCCTTAAAATGTAAACATGCACACATTTGTGACTATATCTGAAGTGGAGTTTTAAGGTCAAAGGATACGTACATTTTTAGTTTCATAGACATTACCACAGTATTCTCCATTCAGATGGTCCTAATTTCTAGTCCTGCCAACTACAGATGAGAACACCTACTTATTTCCCTACCTGTGGCTGCCCAGCAAGAAAGTATTTTCCATTCTCCTCCCCCACCACACACACACATCCCTTATAGACAGGTGAGGTCATTTGTCAGGTCAACAGAATAAGGGATATGAACAGACAGATGTGTCATATTCAAGCTGAAGAAACTGAGAAGACGACGCGTATTTTCTACCCTTTTTTTGTTTTTCTATCAGCTGGAAACAGATTTCAAGACTGGAGGGAAAGGGAGAGCCACATGATGCAAGGAACCTGAGTTTCTGAATCACCTGAGAGAGAACAACTGTCTAGCAATCAGAAACATCCACATTGACTATTGCATGAGGGAGAAATAAGTTTCTATTGTATTAAGTTGCTAAAATGTTAGTGTTTGTTATAGTAACCCGCTTTAGGTTAAGTAGTACACCAAGATACTCTTTTTTATATAAAACACTAGATCCACATTTCAGAGGGATACATTTGGGAAGTGTTGCATAAGTATTTCAATGTTAAGTATGATGATGGTTATTGAGAAAGTATTCTTCATTTCCTGGATTACTTAGAGCTATTTTTTGTTTCTCTTTTTAAAATCAAGAATGGGTACTGATTATCAAATACCTATACAATGTCTGTGGAAATGACCTTGTGGTTTTCTCCTTTGATTTACCAACGTGATATATTACGTTACTATTTACTCACATTGCAATAGCTTCACATTTCTAAAATAAATCAGGTTTGCGTGGTTACAGTATTTTTATATGATACTGAATGCAAAACATAAACAGAACAAAATATGATACTGGGAAATTCTTCAAACATGACTTAAATTTTAATTGAGGAAGTAAAAAGTAGAAGAGACCTTTCTGAAGAACAAATTTGTTATCTGGAAAAGCAAATGAAAGTTTAACACACTGTCCAGGGAAAAAATAAAAAGAAATGGAATTCCTGAATTAAAAAAAAAAAAAAAAGAACCAGAGGGCCATTCTAGAGAGCCTAATTGTAAATAAAAGAAGTTCCAGAGGCAGACCAAAGACCATACTGGAGAAAGCAATAATGAAAACACAATACAAGAAAACTACCCTCAGGAGAAGACTAAAGCTGTTAGATCAGAAGCACTCACTGAGTGCCAGCAGGATAAATGAAAAAAGGTGTACATTTAGACATATCCTCATGAAATTCTGAAGTTTAAGAATAGGAAAGAAAAATATAAGCTTTCAGAAAGAAAGAGCAGGTTACTTACAAATGAATGAGCATGCGGCTGGCAATGGGCATGGATAAGAACGTAGGCTCTGAAGCAAGACTACCTGGGCTCATACCTTGATGTGACTTGGTCAAGTACTTAACTTCTTTGTGCTTCTGTAAAACAGGGATGATGATAGTTCTTAGCTTCTAAAAAGCTGGCTGGAAACGGTATTTTCAATAACACATGGGAAGTCTGACACATCATTTGAGTCACCCAACTTCTACCTGTTAACACATAAAGCTATATCAGAGTCTGAACTCTGCACACTATTGAGAGGACAGAAGCCTGCCCTCTCCCCAGAGCTTAATGTGTAGCACTAATGACTTGAAGAGCTGGCTGGATTAGCCCACCAGAATGCCTCCAGTGGTACCTGAGCTCCATGCAAGTAAGATATGAACTGATAGGCGGAAGCAAACTCACTGATTTGTCTTTAATGTGAACAAGGCACTGACAAGTTTTTTGGCCCAGAGTCAAGATTAACAGAGAAGAAAAGGCCATAGGCTCCGTCAAAAGTAAATGGACTCACAATGGAATCTCTTGCAGTCAGTGAAGACTCTCCTACAATCTTACTGTTATTCAGGGATCTCCACAAAGTGAAACAGTGTGGGACTTGTGGCTGCCTGATTTGGGTATCATAGAAAGTTATTTCATTCATTTAGCAAATTCTTTGAGCACATTTATGTATCAGGGACAACAGTGGGGATCTAATTGTGAATAAGACACACCAAGTCCCTTTCCTTAAAGAATCTACATACATGGACCTTGATTTATATGACCCAAATGACTCATGTGATGTAAGAAACCTATCCCATTACCAAAGAATATCTCTTATATTCATTCACACACACATACACACACACACACCTTTTAGCCCAATTGAACATGAAACAAAAAAGCTGAATTCTTATTAATCATGAGTAGTCAGATGTTACTTTAATTTAGCTTCTTTTTCATAGTTCTGCAAATGCAACCCTAGTGTAATCATTTGATGGAATTCTTGGGTTAATTAGTTCTAGTAACTAAGCATTTAGCACCAAAACATATATATTTTAAATGTGCCTCTATACATACTAGCTAAAAATTCCCTAGCCCATTTGCCCATGTTCAGACAAGATTATTTCTTCAATCCAAAAGGAACATATAGAATTAAACGACATACACTGAACACAGTGGGTTGAACTGGTGGTCCCTGAAAAAGGTACACATCTTAAGTCCCACTCTTGTCATTTAGTCCCTATTGGCTCTTTAGTAAGTAGGTTAGCCTCTGTGAGCCTCCATGACCTCATTTGTAAAAATGGGATAATAAAACCTGTGCTACTATTCCCCAGAATTCTGATCATACATGTTCTGATCATACAGAATCAATGAGATCATACATGTGAAAATATTAAGAATACTATAAAATCCTTTACAAATATGAATTATTATTCTTAAACTTTATCTGGAATTTCAAATGAGGTTTGAAGTTTGGGTTCTTTATTTAAGCCCACTTACTTCAACTCTTCCCTGGTGGCTCAGACGGTAAACCGTCTGCCTGCAGTGCGGGAGACCTGGGTTTGATTCCTGGGTCGGGAAGATCCCCTGGAGAAGGAAATGGCAATCCATTCTAGCACTCTTGCCTGGAAAATCCCATGGACAGAGGAGCCTGATAGGCTACAGTCTATGGGGTCGCAAAGAGTCGGACACGACTGAGCCACTTCACTTCACTTCACTTCAACTCTTTACACAAATCAGTACTGCCTAATTTTAGCAATGCCAACCTTGTTATCAATTTTTAATATTAAATTTTATTTATAGAATTAAGCTATTACTAAAGTACAGAGAACTTCTTTAGTGCTAGGATTTAATGAAGAAGGTCTAATTACCACGAGCCTTATTAGCCATTTCTCTTCCCTCCAAATATCTTCTACTACTGTCATACTAATTTAGAAAAAAGACCATCTAATTGGTTTACTGCCCCATATACATTAACAAATCAGTTCTAACTGATTTTCCTTCAAAGATATCTGTGAACTCACTTAACATAATCATAATTCTTCCTCTAGCTGACCTTAATTATTCCATACTGAATTCTTCTGGTTACGAATGAACCATTAATAACTTCTTCCTCCTATTTTCTGGTTTTCCCCAATAGGTGGATCCTGATCTACTGCCAGACCTAGTTCTTCTTTCCTGAAATCAAGTATATTTATGAAGTATAATCATAAACTAAGAATATTAATTCTAGCCATTGTACACTAAAGTTTCATAACCCTATAATCTCACTTTATCCATGTACGAGTTTACATTTTCTAGAGAATTCTTCCATTTTTATTTCACAAGAAAATCATCAAACATATTCTAAACTATTGAGAAGCTAATTGTGCTGCAAGCTTCAAATTTCTTTCCTTCGGAGCACAAAGCTTGACATTAAAAATAAAGAAATGGCACTCTGATGATGCAGTCTTTACTGTCTTGTGCCATAATCATTCTTTTCTGTATCACAGTTGAATGATATTCAAATTTTCCTCAGGTCTAACACAGAATACCATAAACATTTCATTTTTTGAAATTTTTCCTCTTCAGAGTTAACTTAAAAGAATTACTCCCAAACAGAAGTTCAGAACAGTAAAAATCTGAATGGGCTCTTGAAATTTGTAGATGCAATAATAATCAATTGCAACTATTATCATCGGTAACACATCCTTAAGATGAGATGTCCTTCAAGAATACATTAGGTGTCCATTCCCCAAGCCACTGAATTATGGGCAGTAAGTTATTTTAATATATTTAAATTCACTACCTTTCTATAAGCAAAAATTAAATCACTTCTGAGATATAAATTAAACACCTGGCTCTCCCAATGACCACTAAATATTTCAAATCAAAAGTTACCCTTAGGAAATCCACAATCATTATTTTGTATAAATACAGATGAATACTACTCTATACCATCACAGGCTTTATCCGCCTACACGTGGATATTATAGAGGTTCCTACTATATCATCTCTGATCAATAAGAAATTTAGTAACAGTGGTCTCCTAATTCTCTAAATGACCTACATAAAAGTACAAAAAAACTGTGAATCTCTTCTAACAACAGGAGCCTCTACATTTTTCAGACAATTGATCCCACGTGAGACTGCCAACATACTATTTATGTATCAATCCACCTGATCAGGAAAACTTGAAGTAATGATCTTCGTTAAGAATTTCAACTCTGGATCCCTTGAGGGTACTTCTTAAGAAACTAAAGACATCCTAAGAAGCCATCCATTCCCCAATCACACATCTTAGGAAACAAGTGTAGAACCTGGCTCCTCGCCACTAGAGGGAGGTGTTTCTTCTATTGGTTTCTCTTTCCCTTAATTTGGCTTACCAGAATTTCTGGTTGAACTAGAAATAAGCCTCAAGATCAACATCCTGACCTTTATTTCCCCTTCATACTGTGTGGCCCTTTCTTTTTATTTCAAGCTGTAGTCTACCACTAAAATATCAACTTCAACCACTGATTACTTGTATAATTATGTCTCACGTCCTATTTCATTGCCTTTTTATGAACATGCTAACAAGCTACACAGAGTTGATTCTAGAGATTTTGACATTAGTTTATCTGGAAAAAAAAAAAAAAAACAGAAAATCCAACCAAGACTGATTCTTCTTTTTCAGGAAAAAATTCTTTTTTCATTTGCCATGTTCACATTATTTCATTTGAATCCCAATAAAAACTACTGGGAAAAAACTGAACAATTAATAACAAATTCTAAAGAAAATACTCAGTCTCTTAAAGTGACTTGCCCAAGTTTTCAGGTAGCAAATAGTGAAGCCATAATGAAGACTCACAAGCCCTGACCCCTAGACATTTCAGGTGTTACTTGTACCATGCCATGAGTAAAAGGCACTAGATGAGAAAATAGACTGAGGACTGACCTATTCTTACTATTTGCCATACTAGTCTAGAGCAAACAGCTATGTGACTACTTCAGTCAGTTCAGTTCATTCCTCAGTTGTGTTCGACTCTTTGCGACCCCATGAATCACAGCACACCAGGCTTCCCTGTCCATCGCCAACTCCCAGAGTTAACTCTAACTCATGTACATTGAGTCGGTGATGCCATCCAGCCATCTTATCCTCTGTCATCCCCTTCTCCTCCTGCCCTCAATCCCTCCCAGCATCAGGGTCTTTTCCAATTAGTCAGTTCTTTGCATCAGGTGGCCAAAGTATTGGAGTTTCAGCTTCAACATCAGTCCTTCCAATGAACATCCAAGACTGATCTCCTTTAGGATGGACTGGTTGGATCTCCTTGCAGTTCAAGGGACTCTCAAGAGTCTTCTCCAACACCACAGTTCAAAAGCATCAATTCTTTGTCCCTCAGTTTTCTTCACAGTCCTACTTTCACATCCATACATGACTACTGGAAAAACCAAAGCTTTGACTAGACAGACCTTTGTTAGCAAAGTAATATCTCTGTTTTTTAATATGCTGTCTGGGTTGGTCATAATTTTTCTTCCAAGGAGCAAGCATTTTTTAATTTCATGGCTGCAGTCACCACCTGCAGTGATTTTTGGAGCCCCTCAAATAAAATTTCTCGCTGTTTCCACTGTTTCCCCATCTATTTGCCATGAAGTGATGGGATCAGATGCCATGATCTTAAGTTAAATGTGACTACTTAACTCACTACCATCTCTGGTAAAGATTATATATACATCTTAGACTAGCCCCTACCTGCCATGAAGTCACAAAATGAGATAGGAATGGCTGAGAGAGATAAAGGAAGAGAGGCTCAGGGGAGAAGGGAGAGAGGAAAATAAATTGATTAAAGAATCCTGAGGTCAGGCATAAGATGCAAAGTATTCAAGAACAGGGACTAAAACATATTGAGAAATCAGAATCAGGAAAAAGAACAAATGAATGATAAAAAAGCAGTCACATCACCAGACAGTCAAAGGATCCAAAAGGCTCCAGAAGAGATGACAGGTGCTTGTGGATTCCCTGCTGCTCTCTGTGAAGAACCCTGGTCTAATGCAGAGCCCCTTAGAGAAAACTGAGGCAAGAGCTGGCTGGTTAAAAGCTGCACCCACTTTCTGAAGCCATTAAGAGGGGAAGAGCAGAGCCTCAATAAAAGGAAATCTATCAAAATCAAATCAAAAGCAGCTGCCATGAATCTGCCTGGGACAAAATGAGTATACCACTCAGAATGCTTTTGGCTGCAAGTGACAAAATCCCAGATCATGCTGGCTTACACAATAAGGAACTGTATTATCTCACAGAACTGGAAGTTCGGAAGTAAGGCAGACCAAGTACAATACAATCAGCAGTTCAGTAAGGTCATCAAGAGCTCAGGTTTCCTCTCTCTGCTCTGCCATCTTCTAGATCAGCTTCCTGCTAAGCTAGTTTCTTTCACTACCCTAAGATGTCTTGTGCAGTTCTAGCCATCATATTCAGACATAACAGCATAAGAGGAAGAAAAGGCACTATCTCTTTATCTCTTTTTAGGGTCAAGAAACCATTTTCCAGATGCACCATGACCCTCCTTCAGACTTCCCGTCACATCTCACTGAACAAAATAGGTTACAGACCAACTCTAACTCTTTATTAGCAGATGAAATGGGATTAACCATCACTGCTTAGACTAATCATCTAGAATAGAATGAAAGCTGGTAGTCAGTCCATAAGCCGAAGAGTCAGACACGACTGAGCAACTTCACTTTCACTTTTCACTTTCATGCATTGTAGAAGGAAATGGTAATCCACTCCGGTGTTCTTACCTGGAGAATCCCAGGGACAGCAAAGCCTGGTGGGCTGCCATCTTTGGGGTCGCACAGAGTCAGACACGGCTGAAGTGACTTAGCAGCAGCAGCAGCAGTCAATCACCACGACCATACTATGGGCAAGTTCTGACGATGAGTTTTACTGTGACACCGTTTTCACTCCATAACAAATCTATTAACTTATTGTGTTGCTTCCAAGACCTTAACGAGGCATGTGCTTTGTCCAAAATTCGAATAATTACTCTTTGCTCGCATTCCATACCTGCCATCATAAAATTTTTTAATCAGTTTTAAAACATTTTATTATGATTTTCTTGGTCTATCTACTATTAAAACAAAACAAAACAAAACTTCACTCCCAAGCAATATTTGCAATCGAGGTGTCCTCCCAGAGAGGCAGCAGCCTGACAGCATGGCTCAAGCATTCATGAACAGCCAGATCCAGCCTGGGAAGGTGGTCATGTTCATCAAGCCCACCTACCCCTACTGCAGAAGGACGCAGGAGTTCCTCAGCCAACTGCCCTTCAAAGAAGGGCCTTTGGAATTTGCTAATACCATAGCCAACGGTAACATCAACAAAATTCAAGATTACTTGCAACAGCCCACAGGAATCAGAACGGTACCTCGGGTCTTCATTGGTAAAGAGTACATAGGTGGATGCATGAGAGACAGGAACTGTTGACATGACTAAAGCAAACTGGAGCTCTGCAATAATTACAGAGCAGACCCAGGCTGATAACCCCCTTGAGGGATGGATGGCATTTGCAGATAACAGCAGCAGTTCCTGGAGGATGGACCTGGGGCAACTCTACCCAGCTACAGCAAAGGTTTACTTAAAATTCTGAAATATGGTAAACTCAATAAAGGGGGAGGGGCATTTTGGGAGGCAAAAAACAGCTTATTTTGACTCAGTATTAAAAAATGGACCAACTTGCCCAAAATAACAGGTCGGAGCAGTCTGATGCATGTCTCGGGTTTCATGTGGATTAGCCTTTGGGTTCCAAAGGGACATGACAAGATGCTTAAGATTCACTCACTGATCCAAATCTGTGTGGCACATGTTCTGAGCAAGTGTTCTCCTTGTGCTGGGATGCTGCTACCTCTAACTCCAGTGTTTCTCAACCAAGTATATCTCAGGTCCCTAAGGATGAAGCTAGAGTTTGTTTTCCACTACTGCCTGAAAATTATTTTGTTGAGTTTGACTTCCTAGAATTTGTATTATGAAATCAATAAGTATTTTGAATGTACTTTTTCAAAAGGTGTCTCCCAGGCCACCATCCCCACCCCACCTGACCTCCTCCTACTTTGACAGTCACTGCTGTGAACCACTGTCCTGAACCTTGACAATTCACAGATCTCATAGGAAATGTTCAACAGTTCTGTGAGGGGGCTGAGCACCCAATCTGAGAGATGCCATATAAAAAGTTAGACATTGTTGGTCCACACTCTGTGCTACAGGGATCAGAGGTCTAAATCTAGATGCGGTGATCATCTGGCAACAATGTTAGGTCAGATGGTGTCCAGAGAATCCTGAACAAGCATGTATTGTTTAGATTACAGACAAAAGAAGAACATGAAAATTTAAATGTTGCATGGAAAATTTGTATCCTCCTCCCCAAAAAATATGTCTCTGAAAATAGCCAAATTTGGAAAACACTTTCTAAATGTTCTCTCTCTCCCCTTTTTTCCCCTCACTCTATGAGAACTTAAGAATTCCTTATTGTGAAGGATTCTAGAATTGCAAGATTAAGTTAAATTCTTTCTGTAGTCTCTCAAGGATGAATGGTTAATTTCTTCTCTATTAAAGAAGTACCCATGGATCACACAGTGATTTTTGCCGAATTCTTTTCTACATTCTCAAGACTTTAAGGAATGTCATCAATGCAAAATATACCAATTTCAAGCATTTTTTCACATTCATCCCTCCTTCCATTATAAATAAAGGCACATACTATTGTCTTTCAAAAAAAAAAAAAAACTTCAATGCAATATCTTATAGCAAAAATGATAGTTTTGTTACAGCAACTTCAGTAGGTACTAGAATCCCATTTCAAGAAAGATCCAAAGCTGAATTTGGATCCAATGAGTAACAGTACCATGACTGATCAGTGATGTCTACTATGTACTAGAGCTTGGGCACAACACAAAACATGTATCTGCCAGCCTTGATTTAGAGAAAATCTATTTAAATAATTTTCCTTCAATAATAAATGGAATTCTCTGCCTTATTTTTATTTTAGTCGGGACCCAATCTAGTTCCTCTTTATAACTTCCATCTAATTTACATATATACACATAATATACATTAAGCATGAAGCATGAACACCAAAAATTACTTTGTAGATGATCAGAGTTCCACAGGGACCCTTTTGTAAATACAAAGAAAGCATGGACAGAATCGCTTAATTTATAAACTGTCTCACTTAAAGAAAGCG
>SJYX01001930.1:13385-38337 GCA_006410675.1 Oreotragus oreotragus
GGGGAGGGCGGTCTTTGGGGCCCAGGCTAGTGATAGACCTCAGCAGGCTTCAGGGACTGAAGGAAAAAGAGAATGGCTATTTTCAGTTAAGGTGGACTGGCCCACAGCTGCAGGTCAAAAGGTAGAGAGGAACCAAAGTCTAAAACTGGACAAAGGTGACGAACCAATAGCTGCAGAATGCTTAAATAATGGCAGATTACAAGCAGCATTCAGAGTTTATATATATAAAATGCACTTGAAAAGAGAGGAAAGGACAACAGCAGTTATTCTTTGGTAAATTATAATTTATGGCTTTTTTTTCCTTTTGTCCTTCTACTCCTTATCTACATTTTTCTGAGTGTCCTATACCACATATGCACTGCCATTTTAATGAGGGAAAAAAAGCAATAAAGGAAACATGTTTTTATCTTATTGCTCAATGTTTTGGTTGTTCCAATTAACCTCTTACTGACTTTTAGTTAAGATCAAGTTTGTCCAACTATGCTATTGTTGGGCAGCTAGGTTGTTGTAATCTTTTGATATCATTAAGCAACATAGTGCTCCTGTAGCTGAAGAGTAATTTGAAATATAGAAGAAGAAAAATTAGAAAGATCTCTAGAAAAACGACCAAAAGTATTTAAACAACTCATACTAAAAGTATTACTACTCAAAAATTTGTAACTTAGCATATTCACTTTCTACTAAATAATTGTTTTAACCAAATTTTCCAGTTGACTAGTTTGCTTTCAACTAAGTTGTATTTGGATAAAACTCATTTTGGCCAAAATGATTTTAAGATAAATTGGTTATTGGACAGAGTATACTACCAGCATTAGGGGGGAAGTCTGAAGGCAGAGATTAAAAAAAATAGGCTCCCCAAAAGGTTCATTAATAAGAACAGGCAAGTCTGAAACAGAAACATCGCCAAGGGCAATGGTTCAAAGTAGAACGAAATGTCTATCAAGGAGCTATAAAACTAGCCCAGATAACTTAGAAAGGGCTAGTATGCATATCAGGTAAATTCAGTTTCAGCTGCCTGCTTGGACACGCTCCCCTAGGAAGAATACTGAATTTTCCCTAGGTTCCCTAGATGAAAAAAAAACTTTATAATCTGTTTGGGGTTCAAACTGAGGAGGCGTGTTCCCCAAATTATTCATTCACAGTCACTTTCCCAGTAAATGAGGTTCTGGTGCTGACTACTGCATGATGGGGAATCCAAACCACTTCCTGGGCATATTATGGTTCCTTCTCCCAAATTATAGACAGTAATATCCCAAACTGTCAGAAAAAGCAGAGGTAGCAAATGATGTGAATTTGCACAGAAAGAAGCAACCTGAACTGGACTGCCTCAGGAGTAAAATACCCAGGTAGTGGGTTTCAGCTTCTGGAACAGCTGATTAGCATGGCTAGAGCCCTTCCTGGTTTGAACAATCTTCAGAGGAACCTGATTATAGTTAAGATTTCTTTTTAGTCCATTATTGCTCAATGGAAAATCCTGGAGAGCTTTCTTAGAAGCCCGTATTCATTCAAGTATTAACTGGCTGCCAAGCTGCTGGTGTAGCTGAGGTAAGTAGAGAGGTAGCGGGGTGGGAGGTAAAGATATCTTTGCCATTAAAGAAGGTGTTCTCTAGGAAGGAAAACAGAGAACTACATTTACATTCAGTCACAGCAAAGCAGGTGTAAAAAAACAAGGCATCTGAATCAATCTGTTTCTAGTAAGAAGTAAAACAACGTAGAGAGGGACTAGCCACAAATGGTATTGGGGCAAGTGAATAGCCTCTTGGAAAAAAAATTAATTTGGATCTATCTCTCACACCATACACTAAGAAAAACACACCACAAAACTTAGAAAATAGAAGCCATAAAAGTAGTAGTAGAAGACAGTTATAACCTTGTAAAGGGACAAGCTTTTTTAACTAGGACAGAAAATCCAAAAGTCATAAAAGGTAAGACTGACAAATTCAACTACAGCTTAGGAAAAAATTCACCTGGCAAAAACAGCACAAGCAAAGAAAAAAGACCAATAACAAACTGGGGGTAAAGGGGATATTGCAATTCACTTTGCAAACCTCCATATTATAAACATCAACCACAAACTGATGTTCAAATGACTCCCCCCAAAAAAGGCAAAGAATATGAGATACTTCACAGAAAAGGAAATACAAAAATATTTTAAACATATGAAAAAATATTCAAACTCACTCATAAAAAGAAATAAAAATTAAAAGTACACTAAGATAATAATTTTCACCTATGAGATTGGAAAAAAATCCAAAAGTTCAAGAACACATTTTGTTGGCAAGAAGATGGGTAGCATGGTGCTTTTAGACTCAGGTGGGAATATAAACTGCCTCTGTGAAGGACAAATTGGCAGTACCTATAAAACTCTTTGACCAGCAATTCCACTTTCAGTAATTTATCCTACAAAAATACTTGCACAAGTGTGAAATAATCTATGTAACATTGCAGCACTGTTTCTAATAGCAAAGACTGAAAATTTCCCAAATGTCAATCAATATGGTACTGATCCTATATCCACACAACAACATGCAAGAGATCTCTAAGACATATTGTTAAAGTGAAATATACTTCGTATATTTCTCCATTGTTATGTAAAGAAAACCAAAATACCCTGTTTTGTGAAAAGAGCAGAATAATATGCATATGCTTTCACTGGTATAAAAAAGCAGAACATAATTTATATTTGTATTGACTTGGATATAAATTTTAAAACTCTGAAAGGATAGGAATTGAGTAGATGGTGGACAGAAGTGGAAGAGAAACTTTTTATTTTAAAACATATTATAGACTCATGTGAATGCATTTCCTTTGCAAAAGTTAAATCTTAAAGTTTAATACAGTAAATGTTTAGAAAATATAGCTTGAGTTCCTAGATAATATTCTACATTTGCACCCCTCCATTTATGGGTTATAGATGGTAGACAAGTGACTGAGGCCTTGAACTTCAAATTCAAAGCACAATGAATGTTACAGAAGGAAATATGATATGGAGAAGAGAAGAACTTACCAACGAATAGGTTATATAAACCAAGGCAGAGACACTAAAGGAAAGAGGGAAGGATACATCGTGCGAAAGATCGGGGCAGAAGTGTCACATCAAGATAAAGACGTAAGCCAGAGGTTAACTCTTGAGACGGTTCAGGATCAAAGGTGATATAATCCTATAGGGTAGTTGAATTTGTCAGTTCAAACACAGATGTCACAGAGTGCTGTGACTCAAGGGTGCTGCCCTCAGGTGGGCAGCTGCAATGGAGGGAAGGGCAGTGCAGAAGCAGTAGCACAGTGATGAACAGCAGGCCTTCTCTGCTGCTCACAGGCTGACCCCGAGTGAAACCCTCTGAGAAAAGCAAATAAGGCCACAAGGCTGGTTACAATAAAGGAAACAGTATTTTGAATAAAGTTTCTTGAAAACTGCTTTCATTTTATTCATCAAATGTTTACAGAACACCTAATCTGTGCCAAGAACTTCTCCACGGGCTCAATAAATTCATCCTCCCAAATAAATATGTCCAAAATAATTTAACTTAATTAAAATGGCATTTTAAAAGATTTTTGAGATAAACAGAAGCTTAAAAGTTTTTAAAAGAAAAAGTCGCTAAAAGTTAACTGACAATTATAAAGTGTTACGAAACTATGGTAAATAGATTTCAAAATGTATACAGGTTATCCTATTATTTTTTTAAAAAGTGAAATCAATGACAACTTGTGAATTTAAATAAGACAATCATTTTTAGAAATAATAAATAATGAGGAATTGTACTAAAGTTAAAATACGGCTTCATATTCTCATCACTACAATTGATAAAACAAGAAAACATAAAAAGGGAACTAATTCAGAACAGATGTCAGGGAAGAATTTTTCCAGCAGTGAACTGTAAACATGAGGAGCAAATAATGAAAAATGTATTATAGTAAAAATTAGAATTAGTTACTAATTACACGATCCAAGTAGTAAATCAGATACCTAAATACGTAGAAGAGGCATTTAAAATTAATGGACAAACCATGTTTTTACTATTCAAACCTAACTCGATAATACATAAACCTGCAATGTGTTAAAATTTGGCTATTTCCCAATGCCCAAGTCAGCTCTTATTTATCCATAAGGGAGAAGGAAATGGCAACCCACTCCAGTATTCTTCCCTAGCGAATCCCATGGACAGAGGAGCCTGGTAGGCTGCTGTCCATGGGGTCGCACAGAGTCGGACACGACTGAAGCGACTTAGCGTGTCTGCGTGTATTTATCCATAAAAATGTATCCAACTGCAAATCTAACAAGTTTGCAAACAGAATTTATTGAATTCTTCCTGCCTGATTTGCTAACATTTTTCCAACTTAATACCTATGTGGTACTTTACTTTTGACCTGCTTTCTCAATATTTCATTTTATCTACTTACACTCAAAAAGGAAATGTAAAGACTTACAAGCCCACCATCACCAGTCCTCTAGGAAAAAGCAAAAAGGACAGTTTCGCCTTAGCTGCTACATTTAAGAAGAAATTATTTATGCTTAGCATGCAGTAAGAATCAAAAAGGAACAGGAGGAGCAAACAACAGTGTCTATTCCAGTGAAAGTTTATTAATTTGTATGAAGTCAATTCGTGATTCATCCATATTCAAATAAATGAAAAAAAAATTCCAAAGCTAAATATAAAATGACTTTTGGACTATCCAGGTTTCTGCTTGTTTTCACTTTATGGAAAAATAAGGCTATGAAGCTGGCAGTCCATTAACTCTCTCAGGTCACCAAGATCTCACTCAATGGCTACAGTTATTTACCACATAGGCCAAAAACGTTAAGCATGATATTACTATTCATATAGTATACAAAAGAGTTCTGAGCCACCTGACTATAGCAATCAGGTAGTGACAAAAGGCTAGGTCAGAGCTGACACAAGCATTCAACCTAAGAAACTGAAAGATCCTTAAAGATCACATGTTAAGCCCAACATTATTATTTTACAGATGCTGATACTTAGGTCCCCCCAAAGATAACTTACCCAAAGATGGGCAGTTTCACAGCAGCAAAACCAGTCCCAGGCCTCTGAGAAGCAATATAGTACTCTCTGTAAAATACAGCATCCCATTCTTGGAGAATATGCTGAAGGACTGACCTTGTACATGTGAGGCAATCTTTTTTTTTTTTCCTGGAGTTGGGTGATAGTAAAGGGCTATGTAGTTACATGTGAGGAGATACTTACTTCATCCATCAACCTAAGATAAAATGCAGATCTTATTTCATAGCCCTAAATAATATCCTGAATTTATTTATCAGACATGAGTAATTTCTCCCCCAAATTACTGTGGGCTTCCAGAGTTTACCAGCAACTGGCGAAAAACATGACTAAGAAATAAACTATCTTTTCAAACAGACTGCAAGCCTGTCCT
Organism: Oreotragus oreotragus; assembly: GCA_006410675.1. Classification (NCBI taxonomy): domain Eukaryota; kingdom Metazoa; phylum Chordata; class Mammalia; order Artiodactyla; family Bovidae; genus Oreotragus; species Oreotragus oreotragus. The sequence continues at coordinate 18,774 of SJYX01001930.1, forward strand.
ATTATTTACTAATGGAGTTTCCTTGGTAGCTCAGACGGTAAAGAATCCGCCAGTAAAGGGGGAGACCTGGGTTCAATCCCTGGGTTGGGAAGATCCCCTGGAGAAGGGAATGGCTGCCCACTCCAGAATTCTCACCTGCAGAATTCCATGGAGAGAGAAATGTGGCAGGCTACAGTCCATGGGGTCACAAAGAGTCAGACATGACTGAGCAACTTTTACTCACTCACTGTGAAAAATATTATTTAATGAGATTAAAAAATAATATTAGCACTTATACCATTATGTAATCATTCCATCTCTGGCTTTTACTCTTTTCTGAAATTTTCCATAACAGAAAGCCTATGCTGATTTATTATTTACTTTTTTCTTGTTAAATATTAATATTCGAATTCCCATGAGCCTCTTTCTAAAACTTCTAAGAAACCAAAATTCCAAAAATCTCTTTGCCTAGCTTACTTCAACATATATATAGTATCACACAAATCTACTTATATATATTTTAGAAAAGATAAGAAATTCAAGAATTTTTATGTTTAACTGGGTATACATAGGTGCCATGGTTCTGTTTCCTGAACCTTAAGAAATTTTCCCAAAAGAAGTTGATATTAATATTACCTCACCTACAGCAGTCCATTCTTCATTGAGAGGAAGCAGCACAAGAGAAAGTACAAATAGAGGGGAAAATGACAGAAGTCAAACCAAAAGTCTGTCAGGAAAAAAAAAAATCATAGCAAATCTTCCTACACAGATATAACACAAGTCAAGCTGCAATTTCCTTGTATCACCATGCAGCTGTCTGGCCTTGTGGTGGGCATCTTGACAAGGTATATTCAATTAAAAGTGTTAAAAGTTAAGGTAAAGAAAAGAACCAATGTATGATATCATTTTGTCCATTCATTCCAAGAATATCCTAATCCATATAATTGGTTACTTATATCATAGCTGTTCTCTATTTATATTCAAATTTAGATGGGGGAATATTTTATGGGTACTTACTATCTCTGTTAGACTTAGGAGCCACAGGAATTTCAAAGATACATGAGGCATGCTTTTGAAGCTTACAGTTTGACAGGGGAATAAGCAATATACACAAGAGTACAAAAAGCAGTGAAACAAGAACTTTATGAAAGACTAAAGCACAATCAGAATTCATTTCTTGAGCTAGTTTTAGAGGAAGGGTAAGATTTCAATAAGCAGAGACGAAGAGAACTCCATAAAAAAGAAAACTATGAACAAATGTGGCAGGGTAAAAGGATGTCTGAAGCACAGACAGGGTATCAGTTTGACTAGGACAGGAAAATTACATGGAAATAAAAAACCAAGGTGTGCAGCCTTTGGGGTTTTATTTTGGAGACAATACCCAGCTGCTGAAGACTTTTGAATCCAGCAGTGATATAACAAAGGCCTGTATTTCATATGTTTGGAAAAGACTATTAACCTATGGCGTTATTTAGCATAAGCGTAAACAAAAAAAAGTGATATAACAGAAGCCACACTTGAGGAAGAATAATTTGGCAATAATAGAATTGACAGAGAAGGGATAGTATGCAGGCAGGTCAGACAGAATACTACAATTGTCCCATGTTCATAAGCCGAGTAATTTAAGTGGATAAGTCAATGTTATGCCAAGCTACCACATTTTATATACCTATCTTGAATGTAGTATAGAACGTCTATAGTGATTCAGGAAAACAGGGACTTACACACAAGTCTCCTAATTTTCCCTCCTATCTTCACCTTAGTAACAAATTCTGGCTTGAAATTTTTTTCACTTTACCTCACTGAAGTTTTTTATCAATAAGACTCCTTATCATCTTTACATATTAGCAAAATCAGCAAGTTGTACATACATATCAGTGCTAAATCAGAAGAGCACTTAAAGCAATTTTTAAATCCTATTTTGTTAAAGAATTTGCTTTATGTCATTCACAATAAATTTCCCTCAAATTTCATATTTTATTTTCCAAGAGAAAGAGCACTTTCTTTCTTGCAAACTACAACCACATAATCAAAACAAACAAAACATAATTATCCAGTGAATGTGTAATAGTTACTTCATAGAGTTTTTTTAACAGATTGGCTGCCACCAAGTATCATGAAAGCAGAAACTAACTGCTTTCTTTGCTTTGGGTGTAAACTGGGCCACACATTAATGTCCATCTTCTAGAAAAAGGACCAAACCAGGTTAAGTTTTCAACACTTCACAGATTAAGATAGTCTTATTCTACTGGATTTCCCAAAAGAAGAGATTTAATTATAAAGTACCGTTTTAATTTTTTAAAAAGTCATCAAAAAGGTATGCCAAAATGGTCAAGTTACATAAGCCTTACAGAAAATTATGCCTTTTTTTTTTTAGTAAATAAGACTTTTGAAACAGTATGGAACAGATATTTGAAAAAGAAGACTGAAAAGATTGACTTGGTTTGAGGTCATCTGAAGAAGTGCGTATGATTAGGGCCCTACGTTTAAGCAGGGGGTGGTGTCCCAGTTTGTAAGAAAGCCTAGTCTCTGCTTCCATGACTTTCCATTTGAGTGCAAAAATGTTGCCACTTATCAGTGACCACTGGAACCTCTCCAGCAGTCAGTTCAGCTTCCTACCCAGAGGAGCACTAAGAGCTGATTGGTTCAGAGCAATCAGACAACAGGCCTCAGCCTCAAAGCAGTCAAGGAACAAAGATTGGTGACCAGATACTCAGGTGAAAAAGGATGTAAAAGGCAGGAGATGGGGGAAGGGTAAGAGGAGAGAACATAATTAACCAAGGTAAACGTCCAGAAAGTCACATCCACTCAACATGTCAAAGAGAAAAATGCTTTACCTGGAGACATTCAGCTAGGGGTGGATTTTTTTTTTNTAGTATGGGTAAGGCACGTTTTAACTGACAGAATTCGCGCTTTTGGAGAAGTTGCTCGGAGTGTTTTACTCTTTATAGAAATGAAAGTTCTCGGTGGTAAGGGAACGGTCGAGCGAGTGCAGCTTGCGGAGACTGACTTCCAAGGGCACCTCTCAAACCTGTTGGAAGCAGGGGCATTCGTGAGGGAGAAGGCATTTGTCCCTTGATTCTAAAGAACGTTCTTGGAGATTGTCATTTATCTGTTGTGCCCACGGACTGTCTAAAGGGAAGAGCTGCAAGAAGTTTGGTAATCAAATCTCAGGCTATTATCCCAGAGCCCTAGAGTGCCGGGAGAGAGGTACAGAGCTCCGTTCAGTCATTTCATCGCGAATCCAATCCTGAATCTTCTTTTCCCACGACGGAGAGATATTTTACAGAACTGAGTTGGTTAAAGGAAAAGCTGCCCAACGTGGTTTCTGAGCACAGTCAATGAAGTTCGAGTTTATTGGAGTTCTCTTATCCTAACAAGATGCTCATAATGTGACTATCACATACCTCTTGGGCCACAGCAGCCTTCACACCCGCTCCCAACCCCCTCACCCACCCAGCCCTACCCCCTTCCCTCGGACCCTGCGCTCGCAGAAACTCCCCCCCGCGGTTTGCCTCCTCTCCCTCGGTCTTTCTGAGAATCTCTGTCCTTCCCTTTCTGTTGACCTCTCCTCCACTCCGGCTGCCCCCGCCCCACCTCCGCCCCCGCTCCCCAGGGTCGGAAACTCCGCGGAGGAGCCCCGGTCACAGTGGCGCGTTTCACGGTTTCCTTCACACACTCCACCACGGGGAGGGGAACGCGGGGGTGTTCCTTTCGTCTGCCCACGAGAAAGAAAAGGGCTTTGACAGAGGTAGTTATTTCTTCCTAATTTACAGCCCCGAGGCTCCGTGTTCCCGGCCGCGGCGGCCGCGAGCGGGAGCGGAGCAACGTGTTTCCAGGCGCGGAGGCTTTGCCTAGGTAACCAGTCGTTTCGGGTCGGGGAGAGAGGGGGGCGCGGAGAGAATCGAGGGGCACTAGGCTCGGCTGTAGGAGATGTGGTGTGGCTTGCCCACTCCACCCCACCCCCGCGAACGCTGGGCGCGCGAGGAAAGCCTCCCCTTCCTTGGGGAGACGCTTCCCTCACCCACCCTAGCCAGAGGTCGATCCTTGAAGAACGACTCCGCTTGAAAGACCCCAAAGAAGGGCGGGAACGTGGGCACCTGGAGCAGGCGGTGGGAGGTTGCTGGAGACTCCCATTGAAGATGCGGAAGGACGGGAAGCGCACGTTACAGCCGTGGGAAGATCCTGCGCTAGGGCGAGCGCAAGCTTTCTGTAGTATCAGCTGGGGGTGGGGCTGGGGGTGGCAAGGGAATCCCCCACTTCCTGGCTGTCAAGGGCTTCCCGGATCTGGGGGCTCCGATCCCCTCTCCTTTCAGGCAAGCCGCGGGCGCAGGGGCGGCGGGAGACAAAACTTACTCGATATCCGCGGTCCGCGCACGCCGGAGGTTTTTGGGATTTTGGCGGGTTTTTTTTCGGGTGCAGGTTCCCATTCTTATAGCTATGAGTGGGTCCGGGCAAAGAGGGCGCTATAGGCCGGAGAGTCGGACACCACTGAGCGAGTGAACTGAACTGAATTGGGGCCATGGGATCCTTTTCCGAGGCCCACTGAAATGCGCTTCCAGGTACAAAGTTTCGCTAAGGCTTTGCGCAGAGACACTTGCCCCAGAGCCGCTCTCGGCGGCCTCTGGAGAGTGCCCCCTCCGGGTCGTGCCCCCTCCGGGTGGCCGTATGACCCCGAGCCTCGAAGTCGCCCACTCTCTGGGATACCGCCCGTGGGTGCAGGGGGGCCTCCCTCCGCTGGCACCAGCAGCGGCAAACGCCAACAGCCTTGTGCGGTGCTTCCAGCGCCGGCCTATTTCCACTGCGCCCTTTTGTTTGCTTGACCCCTGGACCCCGAAACTCGCCGCTAATAGAAGCGAAGCTCCATTAGCATTTAGAATGAAAAGCGCAGACTTTCTTAATTCCTCGGGGCATTCATGCATTCGTTCCGGACCCTGTGCATTTCCTACGCAACGTGTAAAATTTGTATTTGAGGGGTGGGGGCGGGTGAAGTTGAAAAATATTTTCCGCTCCTGCACACTCACAGACTCCGATTCCGGCGGAACTCTTTCCTCAGGTGTTCCCATTCTTCGGTTTTCCTGACATCGTTAGCTCGGGACCACTTGGAGGGTCAGGCAGATTAATTTCTGGGCCACAAATGGTTGCGCGTTTTCTAGCCTCGGTTCGGGAACCACAAAACCTCCGTGAGTGCGGACAACCTTTCCTCGGCTCCCCCACGGCGCTGTGATGCCTTTTGCCCAGGGACTCCGGTCACCTTAAACATTGCTTTCTTAGCCTTTTAATTCTTTGTCATTTCTAGAGATCCCTACCACCCCCACCCCCGAACGCCCAANACAAAACCTCCGTGAGTGCGGACAACCTTTCCTCGGCTCCCCCACGGCGCTGTGATGCCTTTTGCCCAGGGACTCCGGTCACCTTAAACATTGCTTTCTTAGCCTTTTAATTCTTTGTCATTTCTAGAGATCCCTACCACCCCCACCCCCGAACGCCCAATCCAGGCCTCGGTGACCCAGCATAGTCTCACTGTGACCTTTCTCCTTTCTCCTGGTGCCCGCCCCCCGTCCCCTCAGAGCCTACTGCGGAAGAGCGCAGCCCGGCAAGCCCCATCGCTGAGACTGGACCCTCAGCGGAGCCGGGCAGCACCGCAGCCACTTCACCCAGCCGGACGTCCCCGCCTCCTCCACTCTCAGCCTCCGCTGGAGAGACCCCCAGCCCCACCATTCAGCGCGCAAGATATCCTCCAGGTAGGTCTGCAGGCACGACCCCTTATTCTTCCTGGCCTGGGAGATGTGGGTGGGGAAGCCACACACCCACAAGCAGGCTGGTGGACTTGCCCAGCGCCAGGACAGTGAGTGACTGCTGGCCGCGAATTTCACGGCACAGGTGGCTTCTTTGCACGAAGCTCCTCTGGATACCACACGCTGTTGCTACCTAGTGGAGCAGCCAGATTAAATTAAGCGTTGCATTTCTCAAAGATATTTTTCCTAAGAAAAATGCAAATACACCAATAGATTGGGATCTCTTTATACATTTTAATGTCTTCATTTTTGCTTTCCTTTAAATGCTAAGGCATTTAAGAGTTATGGGATCATTTCGAACAATACAAAATGTTTTTGTTTGTATAAAACCAAAATCATTTAGGCGCAGACATTTGGATTATTGAAGCTCAGAGGGAAAGGGGGAAAGCTGAAAACCAAGGAGTAAATTTGAGTTGGGCAAAAGAAAGGATTGCAGGTTTAGCTTGCAGCACCTCTGTTTGCATTTGGTAAAGGACTCCCCTGGTGGCTCAGTGGTTAAGAATCCACCTGCCAATGCAGTAGGTATGGTTCAATCCCTGGATTGGGAGGACCCCCTGGAAGAGGAAATGGCAACCCATTCCACTATTCTTGCCTGGGAAATGCCATGGACAGAGGAGCCTAGTGGGTCCACAGTCCATAGAGTCACAAAAGAGTCGGACAGACTTAGCAATTACAACAACAAAGGGATACCAGGTGGCTAGCCAAAGAGAGAGAACTCAGTCCCAACAAGCTCATCTTCTATCTGGAAACCTCAGAAAGTCACAAAAAACAATAGGTAGGGACTGGTATAGAATGATAGAAAAGAGTCATAGAGAAATCCAAGGGAAGAGAACAAATGAAACATCAGGCAATGTTCTTTTTTTTTAATGACTAGCCTTTCATTTCACAGGGTAAGTGCTCTTTTAACTTGAAACTAATGATCATTTGTAGGGCCTTGCTTGGAAAATAGAGGCTTGAACTGGCCTCTCCTCATCCCTGCTTCTTCCAACAGGCCCTCAACACCTTTTTTCAAGTCAAGATTTCATCCCATACATGTATGACTCAATCAGATTTGGAAATGTGGGTAAGAGAAAGATGTCAAAGGAAATGTGAAGTATTCGCTTTTCTATTAGTCACACCTTTTACACCATAGACTCCAAAGAGACGTTAAGCACATGGTTTTCCTTTGGTTCAGAAAAACCAACCACCTGAAACTGCCCAGTTTACTATTTATATTTAGCCATAAAAGAGAGGAAATAATTAATACATTATCCACTGGATCCAATATGTCTTAGGGCTTTCTCATTAGTTCAACCTCTCTGAACAATAATAAGTACTCCAGATATCAGTGCTTTGGGGCTGAGGGAAACTAAATCTATTAAGAAAATGTTTTCTTTTCTAGAGGTGCTAACTTTTCTATCATAAGAAAATATGTAGATAACTCACTTATTATAACCTAATTGTAGTTATTAAGCAGCTATTGATATATTTATTACTTAGATGGAGAAATATATATATTTACATATACATTTTTACATATAAATTTATATATAGTGCTGGAGAAGGGAATGGCAACCCACTCCAGTATTCTTGCCTGGAAAACTCTATGAACAGAGGAGCCTGGAGGTCTATAGTCCATAGGGGTCGAAAAGAGTCAGACACAACTGAATGACTAACACTTGCTTACATATATGTGCTAAATCACTTCAGTCGTGTCTGACTCTGTGCAACCCTGTGGACTATAGCCTGCCAGGTTCCTCTGTCCATGGGATTCTCTAGGCAAGAGTACTGGAGTGGGTTGCCATGCCCTCCTTCAGGAGATCTTGCTGACCCAGGGATCTAACCCGAATCTCTTATGTCTCCTGCATTGACAGTTGAGTTCTTTACCACTAGTGCCCCCTGGGAACCTACACACACACATACATATATATATATAGGTGTGTATGGCACAGAGCAGGTTTGGTGGGTGTTTTGTTGCAGCTGCCGATCTTTTTCTTTGCAGATGGTGCAAACTCCCTCGAGCCCATTTCCTGGGCCTACGTTCCCACCTCACCACCTAGCTGGCTGAAATCATCAACAGGGGTCCAGTTTGAGCAGGCTGCCAGTCCCGTTTGGAGGAGTAGGGAGGGGGTGGGAGAAAGCAACCATAAAGTGTGTGGGTAGCCTCAGTTGGCACTCATAAAATATTAGAATGTCACTGGGCCAGTAAGTCCCAAGTAGGACACCTATTTTTCTTTCTTTTACTAACACTCAGGTTTACAAATCAAAGAGTTGACTTGAGGGGTGGGGGAGTAGTGGTCTCTTTCTCTGAAAATAAACCAACAGAGCATTCACTGGATTTCTTCTTGTCTTCCTAAATTGATAGCTGAGGTCACTCCATTAAATTTCCAGGGTTCAAAATCACTTTTTAAAACACAATTGGGCTTTTGAGAGAAGACATCAAACTTCCCAGATCTAATGGAGGACAGGGCAAGGGAAGGAAGGTGGACAGAGGTCCCCAGGAGGCTAGGTTTTGACAGCCTGTGACCCCACTGGCAGTTCCTGAAGGATTCAGTTTTCTGCCCATGGAGGAAGGGAGGAAAGTGGGGGAGGCGGAGGGAGAGAGGGAGGAAGGAAAGAGGAAAGAAATAAAAAAGGAATGAAAGAAAGAGAGAGTGAGCACTGGAGGGAGGAAAGGAGGGAAGGAAGGAATCTATGCTGCTAGAAAGGTGGAAAGACCGTCATTTCCTAGTTCCCATATTAGAGAGCAACGAATCCATTGCCACCCATTAGCTAGGAAGACGCTTCTGAGAGTTCCTTTTTCCTCTCCCTGCAGATATGCCCTGCGTGCAAGCCCAGTATAGCCCTTCACCGCCAGGTTCCAGTTATGCAGCACAAACATATGGCTCGGATTACACCACGGAGATCATGAATCCTGACTATGCCAAGCTGACCATGGACCTTGGCAGCACCGAGATCACCGCCACAGCCACCACGTCCCTGCCCAGCTTCAGCACCTTCATGGAGGGCTACTCCAGCAACTACGAACTCAAGCCCTCCTGCCTGTACCAAATGCAGCCGTCGGGGCCACGGCCGCTGATTAAGATGGAGGAAGGTCGCGCGCACGGTTACCACCATCATCACCATGAGCACCACCACCACCACCAGCAGCAGCACCAGCAGCAGCAGCAGCCATCCATTCCGCCCCCCTCCGGGCCGGAGGACGAGGTGCTACCCAGCACCTCCATGTACTTTAAGCAGTCCCCGCCGTCCACCCCCACCACGCCGGGCTTCCCCTCGCAGGCGGGGGCGATGTGGGACGACGCAATGTCCTCCACGCCCGGCTGCATCGCGCCCGGCACGCTGCTCGACCCGCCGATGAAGGCGGTGCCCACGGTGGCCGGCGCGCGCTTCCCACTCTTCCACTTCAAGCCCTCGCCGCCGCATCCTCCCGCGCCGGGCCCCGCCGGCAGCCACCACCTCGGCTACGACCCGACGGCCGCCGCCGCGCTTAGCCTTCCGCTGGGAGCCGCCGCCGCAGCCGCCGCCGCCGCCGCCGCCGCCGCCGCGGGCAGCCAGGCCGCCGGGCTCGAGGGCCACCCGTACGGGCTGCCGCTGGCCAAGAGGGCGCCCGCCCTGGCCTTCCCGCCGCTGGGCCTCACGGCCTCCCCTACCGCGTCCAGCCTCCTGGGCGAGAGCCCCAGTTTGCCGTCGCCGCCCAGCAGGAGCTCGGCCTCTGGCGAGGGCACGTGCGCCGTGTGCGGGGACAACGCCGCCTGCCAGCACTACGGGGTGCGCACCTGCGAGGGCTGCAAGGGCTTCTTCAAGGTGAGCCGCCCGCCTCCTCCCGGGTCCTCTCCCCTCCCTCCACTGCCAGCCTCCGCAGCCACACGCTGAGAGCATCTAAGCGGTCCTTCCCGGTCCTGACCATTAGAGGTGTGACGTTACTGTGCATTCCTGTAGCCTACTAACACCTTCACACCCACTTTCTTGGGGCCTTCTAGCTTGATGTCTGTCACAGGAGGCTGCCCCAGGTGGGCTTGCAGAGACTGTGAACTTCCCGACTGGGCTTTACCGGCTGCAATTTTTTCTGGAGAGTGCTTTCAGAAGATTTGCAAAGGGATCTGAGACCTCAAAAATGCACACAACTCTCTGTATTCCTCTTCTATCCATCCCAGATGTCTGAAGGAATAGAATCTTGTGTACCAGGCCTTGGGTATTTGTATCTCATTTAATCCTCCTAGTGAGAGCTAGGACTCTAGATCAGACAAAACTGAGATTGCGTTTTGGCCACCCACTAGCTAGTTTTATGAACAGCATCTTGAGGGTTTAAATTAGTTATCCTTGTTTTATAGATGAGGAGATGGAGGCTCAGAGAAGTTATTCAACTGCCCCTGGACACACACTCAGAAAGTGAGATGGAGGCAGGATGCCAGCTGATGTTTGCCTGACCCCAAAGTGCATGCTTTCTTCACAGTTCAGCAGCTGAAGAAGAGACAGGGACATCTGGGGGATGAAGCTTGGGGCAGCTCCCCTTGCAGAAGAGAGAAGCTGGAGTCTCATCAATCTGCTCCACTTCTGTGCCACACACAAGGCCAAGTGTGGACACTCTTCATTAGCTCACAGACCCAAAGGAGAATTTTACAGTGGGAGGGGTCTTCAGCGTCCCCCTTATTTTACCCATGAGGATATTGAGGTTAAAGAGGTGACTTATTGGCACATGGGGACAGTTCCAGCTAGTTTCCGCTTCTCTGGAGTTCAGTGCTCTTTGCACTCAAAGAGAAGAGACCTTGTTCTCTTACTGCTCTGCTTTTGCTCTTGAACCCCAGACACTTAATTCTGCACCACCCTCCCTGTTCTCACTGCCTTGGTCATTGCATCAGGTACTTGCAAATCCAAGAATGTTCTCCCACAATTTTCACTTCCTGAGCTCAAGCGCTGGCCAAGGTGGAGAGAGGAGAAGCTGGATGCTGACTGGGTAATGAGGATTTGGGAGGCCAATAGGCTGGATCTTTGAGCATGCTGGAATTAAGAGTCAGAACAACCAGAAAGGAATCCTTGATCTGTCACCTATCAATTTTATGATGTTGGGCAGGACACTTCCTTCCAGACCTCAGTTTCCCTATCAAGTGAATACAATGCAGAGAAGAAGTGTTAGTTTTAAATGAGATAAAACATTTATGAAAATATAATTTTTAAAGGGTCATAAAAGAATAGTACATTGTAAATGAAAACTACAAAGTATTTATGAAAACTGCACATGTGTACATTGGTATACATACCAACAAGCAGCAGTTATTTTTGATCTGGAGATAGGAATCATATGATTAAATTCTGCAGACAAATGAGAAAATGTTTATGGAAAGATTTTACAATATATTAAGCACCATACAAGAGGTATGCTAGATTATGATGTCTTAAATGTAGAACCGTCAATTTAGCCTTTTTTTTTTTTTTCTGTCAAGTAACTGCATTTCTTCAGCAGATTTGATTTTTACAGTGTTTCAGTGGAAATGCTGAAAGGCAGTGAAACAGGCAGCCAGAAGGGGGAAAAGAAAGAAAAACAATTACGAGAAGTATAAGTAATCCATAAATATAACCACCCCTGAATAATTCAGAGTTGACCTAAATGCAGGAGTGATAAAACATTTCTGGTCTAGAAATGTCAATTGTGTTCCCCAACAAGCATCCTTTTTCTTCAGCAATACCTTGAAAACAAATCTATACTTGAATGGGTGGGGGTAGGATAGGGAAGAACCACCCCACACGCGGATCTGTTAATTAAGGGAGCAGGAGCAGGTTTTACCCAGTGGCTTTCTACCATTAAATTGAATTCTTTAAAAATGTGACATGAAGTGCAGTTAATGATGGGAATTCAGTGATTGAACCATAACGATCTCTCCCTGTCTTTAAACAGTTGTGCAGGCACACACAACTGTTAGGAAGGTCTCAGGTTATTGGGAAAACATATACCTGAAGCAAAATGCCACCAGCACTCAAACTGGTATATCCTTGAGGATGATGATAAGAAATACAGTTTTCTAAAATTACTTTGAAAGAGAGCTTTTAATTACAATGAAAGAGAGCTTCATTCAGGAAACACAGGTTTCCTACCCTTATAGACTGCTGCAAATTTAAATGCTGGAAACATCAGAAGTATGTTGTATTTTTGAAATTTCTCATTTTGAACTAAAGTCACCTGCTAAAGCAGGGAAAATGTATCTGGCTTTAAATTTTATATAAGCAGTTTAGAAACGATCCCTTAAAATGAAATTAAAAGGTGATAGAGTAAAAACTGATACAAGAGGATTGAGAATTGCTGAAAATTTAAAAAGATAGAAATTAAATCTAGAGTGTTAGACACAAAATAGATCACCAATCCTAGATTACCTAGATTTTTTTTTTCATGAAGCCCAGGCTTACCAAATAAATTCACTTTTCTGCTCTATTTGGAGTTGAATAGATTCAGGTAACTTCTGAATGAGTGGTGAATATACATCCATTTGCACAAATTATTTTTATTTTTTTTTAAATCAAGCATTCTTGTATCTGGAGCATAAAATATCTGTTATTATTTCATGTTTCATTTTAAAATTGTATGTGATTCTGAAGAATACAACATTATTTTATATCCAGACCCAAGTTTAATGTTGCATCTTTTACAATATGGCTATTTTGTTCATGTCAGTGGTCATTTATGACATAACCTATTAATGGGAATTTTCATTGAAAATATATGGCCCTCATATTCCTTCCTTTATCGCACTCTTTTTTGTTGGTTTGTTTTTTATTGGATGTGATAGTGGTTTTTAGTATCCAGTTTTAAATCTTTTCTTTCAAAAGTCAGAAATGGACAGTTTACCATTATTTTAAAAATAAAATACACTGCAAAGGCTGATTAAGTGATTTGTTTTTGCATTAAAACTTTATTTCCTATATGTTAAAACTAGAGAAGTCCCCATTTTTGCTCTTTATGATTTCATTTCTATTGGCAAACAAAGCCACTTTCTGTGATATTTGACTTACAATAGTGATAGGCAACAAAGTATATCCCAGATAATTTTGATTTTATTTTAATAAGGTCAGCAATAATCAGGGGAGTGGACCAAGTAGAAAATTGTTCCCAAGGGGATATTAAAAGTGAAAATAATCTAATCCTCCAAGGTATGATATGTTGACCTGGTAATTTCAGATATGATTTTATCATTCAGACTTGGATGTCTCCTGAGACTTGCTTCAGAACAATCCGAGATGATTTTCATTGTCAGCAGCTAACACTAATAAAATTGTTTTTCCTGCAGGCTAGTGTGTTAGGAAATTAAATTTATCTAATTATACGAATTGCACTGTCGCTTTTCACATTGTAATTAAAATACATCTTGTCAGGTCCTACCTCTTTCCAGAAACTATTAGTTGACTATCTGTGTATTGTATTTCCTCAGAGAACAGTGCAGAAAAATGCAAAATATGTTTGCCTGGCAAATAAAAACTGCCCCGTAGACAAGAGACGTCGAAACCGATGTCAGTACTGTCGATTTCAGAAGTGTCTCAGTGTCGGAATGGTTAAAGAAGGTATGGGTATAATGCTTTTTATCCAACTTGCTTATAAATATTCTCAGATATCCCTGAAAAAAGTTAATATTTACATTTGGGATGGTGAATTTTCCTAGTTTCCCTTTCCTTTCAGCATTCTATTTTTATGGTGTATTTACATTTAAAAATAGCAGAGGTCTGCTTATTCTAATTTCTCAAGATCAATAGAGAGCTTGTGTACATACATCTTTCTTCTATTTGAGAAGGAGACTTTTAGGGCTAATTCATTACCAAATGTATGTATGGGGTGGCTGTTATGCTGGCTGTTTCAACTCTCATTAAATCATTGTGGGGATATTACTCCAAACTTTTTCCACTTTTAAACAGTCAATCTCATTAACGATTTGCTCAACTGTAAAGTGTTTTGTTTCCTTTCTGTGATTTATGGCTGTTTGTGGATATCTTTTGAGACATTTTTTCTTTTTTTCTCTTGGTATCAGTTGTCCGTACAGACAGTCTGAAAGGGAGGAGAGGTCGGCTGCCTTCCAAACCAAAGAGCCCATTACAGCAGGAAGCCTCTCAGCCCTCTCCACCTTCTCCTCCGATCTGTATGATGAATGCCCTTGTCCGAGCTTTAACAGACTCAACGCCCAGAGATCTTGATTATTCCAGAGTAAGTTTTATGATATCCTGCTTTTGAGTGAATGATCAGGGTCTCTATTCATGATGCTAGTAATAAGCCTGGATTGAATGACTTGTGTCTGGCACTGTGCTCAACCATTTTCATATCTTTTCTCTATTTTTTCACTTCACTTAGCAATTCCAGTGCATCCATTGCACCAAATAATTTTTGCCTTATTGAATCTCTAAATGCCTTAACAAATGACCCTGACAGTGCTGCACCTGTCATACCCATTGTTGCAGGATTCCTGATGGCTGTGCCAATGAAAATCTGCACAGGTGAATTACATTTGTACATTTCTTTCATGCTTTAGACAACATGACTACTGTGTTTTTCATATTGTGACCAAACCAGCTGGGTAAGCCTCAAGTTATCCTTAAACAGTTTACCCAGTTGCACTGGCATTGATTGACCTACTGCTTATGGAGAGGGATTAGACCATTGATGGAGAGGAGCAAACTCTGGCCTTGACATCAGGAGGTGTCAGGAGGACTGGAATGGAATGTTGCCTCTGCTGCTTCCTGCCTGGGTCACCTGGCTCCTGCTCTTGGCTTTCTCATCCTTACAGTGGAGATGATTACAATATTTAACCTCAGAGGGATGTTTTGAACATCAGTCACATAGGAACAATGGTTGAGGAAACATTTGAAACTGTAAATGACCACCAGTGTTGTTAAGTCAACCAAAATATACCAACACTTTTATTTGACATGGGATTTAGTGAAATATCATCAGTTTGAAACCTGAAAATTCCCAGAAATTTGGATAACATGAAGAAGAACGATTTTCTGAGCAAATGTATAAATATTACTGGAAGATAGTTTTAAAAGAGACTTAGAAAAGCAAAATTCTAGTAAGGCAGGTTCTCACCAGAGAAAAAAAGAAAGGAAAAAGATCATAATTATTCAGCCATTTCTACATGCTAGACATTGTGGTACTTTGTCTCATCTAACAACCATTTAAAGAACCATAAACTGTAAGAATAGTTACTCCCACTCTAAGACAAGAAAACTTAGAAAAACAGTTTCCACACAGAGGAGAGAGAAACCAGTCAAGGGATCCCCAGTTGGCTGATTTGGCTTGGTAGCAATTACCAGATTGCCTTCTCCAGGTCCAATCAGTATCTTGAACTTCTGGCTGAAGGGCTGGCTAAGAGTTTGAGTGTGTCTGCTGTTGCCCTCTTTTTAGGTTGTAGTGTTGACAGAAATGAAAGGGTGATTGGTATACCTGCTGTGATCTTCCTCCCTTCATCCCCTCCCTCTTAGGCTGTGAGGCCTCCTTTGCACTCTGGAGCACAAGACTTCCTATGAGAAGCATGGTAGGTCCTTAGCATCAAAGGTTGAGGACTCTTGTTCTGATTACAAGTAGCATCTCTTGACTGAAGTCAAGTCTCAAATAATAGTTTAACTGAATAATGCAGTGGTTAAAGGGCTAAGGCTTTGGAACCGTGCAGGCCTCAAGTAAAATTCCAAAACCGTCATGTATTGGAATGACCAATACATTCCAAGCTGGGTGACCTTGAGCAACTGATTAAATCTTTTAATATCTCACCTTCCTCATCTGTGTTATAGAATAATAATAATAATATCTACTTCCCAAGATTGTTTTTATAAAATTTAAATAAGATACTTGTCAGAGCTTTAGCTCAATACCCTGTATGTTATCTCTTTGACCATACCTTCTTATTCTGTCATTTGTTGAATGCTTTAATGAGTATAAACACTACATATGTCAGGTGCTATGTAGCAAAACCACTAAGGTAAGTGTGATGGTTACCATTTCATAGATGAGATTAAAAGTGAGAAAGACTAAAGAACTGACTTGCCCAAGGTCACGTGAGTGAGTGAGTGAAGTTGCTCAGGCTTGTCCGACTCTTTGCAACGCCATGGACTGTAGCCTACCAGGCTCCTCAGTCCATTGAATTTTCCAGGCAAGAGTACTGGAGTGGGTTGCCATTTCCTTCTCCAAGGTCACCTAGCTAATATGTATCTGAAATAGAATTAGAAGCCAGTGGGTCCAATTTGCCCCACAAAGTCTGTGCTCCTAAGACCAAAATTCCCTGCCTCTCTGGTTTCAGTGAGAATGGGTGATGGAAAAGTGTTTGGGAACAAAGACTTTTCCATGAACCAACTCTGGCCTTCCCTTATGCAATCTATCTGAATTAATGAAGCTTCTTGGCACTGCCTCCACTGAGGCTGCAACACACAGTCTGACCTTGTTCTAGGGCATTGGCAATGACTATGGCCAGTCCAAAGAATTTTGTCCACAAAGTGATGATGGTGGGGGCACAAATCGTCCAATTATTGGTCTACATGGCCTAATTAGTTATTCAGTGGCAAACCCTGTCCCATACTTTGAGTTGTCCCAGCTGGGAACTGTCTCCACACTGAAAAATCAATCCTCTGTGTTTGCTTGCTTCTGCACCATTCAGTGTGTTAGACTAGAGTCATCATCCTCATCAACAAACATTTATCCAATTTAATTGTTAGCTTTGTCCAAAATAGCAGATTGACCATGCCAGAGTCTGGGTCACAATGATACTACCTTTGGGGCCTGGTTCAATTTTGCAAAGCATATTCATTTTAATTGCATTGTTTTGGAATCAGATCGAACCTCATAGCTTGGATTCTCCTGCTTTTAGATAGCTTTACAAAATTATCAAAAATTGGACCCAAATCAATTAAATTAAAAGTCTTTTTTTAAAAAATACAGTGAGTTTTCATCAAAAACTTGGATGAAGGCATAGAAGGCATGCTGATCACATTTGCAGATGACAGAAAGCTGGGAGGGATCGCTAATATGATGGATGTCAGTATCAACATTCAGAGTGATTTCGACAGGTTGGAACAGGATGGATGAAACCATCATGGAGAAAGTTAACAAAAATAAATGTGAAGCTCAGCATTTAGAATTTTTTTAAATGGGAGAGACTTAGCTTCTCGGTGGTTTATGTTGAGAGATCTCAGTTTATTCCCTATGCTCAGTAAGACCCACCAATGTGTTTAGGTGGTGGAAGGAGGGATACTAAATTAGCTTCGGCCTCTGCAGAAGGACAGGACCAGGACTAACTTGGTGGCGCCCCATGGGCTCTGTGCTGTCAGTCCACACTTCAAGGATGGAGTTCAATTCCAAGCTGGGATTTAAGAGGGCAATGGATACACTGTTTTTGAAAACTTGAAAGGGATAGTTGGAGGAAATGGAAGTATGTAGACAGAAAGAGAGTAGGTATGGTGGGACTAGGTCACACTTTTGCCATGTTACCAAGAGGACTATTCTCCCAAGGGCAGATCTAGAGGGTGAAGGAAGTGGCCTTTCCAGTCCATTCTGAGGACAAGAAAGAGTTCTATTGGCACCAAGAACTGCTATGGAAGTATGAAGAAACTTAAGGAGAACTCTTTAAGGGTTCCTCACAAGGATACAGGTTGTTTTGGCTGATGTTAAGTTCCCTCCAGCTCTAAGATTTCATGATTCTAGGGTCTACCTTATCGTCCCTAAATGCAAGTGAATAGATACACATATACATATAAGAACGTATGTTGTTAAGTAACTTGTTACTTCACAAGAATGAATTTGCTTCTTCATTTTCTTAAAAAAAATTAACATAAAGTGAACAAAGCAAAATGAATTTATTGAAAGTCTACTCTGAGCCAGGTACCATCACATATATTTAGTTTATGTGGTATAATTTATGGTTTCAGTCATTTTTTAAATATTCATTGTAATTCAGTTTTCATATTACCATTTCTTTAAAGTTTTTATTTAAGAATTCAGAGAAGTGGAGGTGATCTTGAGGTAATCTAATCCAACATTCATATTTTCAGAAGAATAAATAAAAGTTTAAAAAGATTAAGTGGCTTACCAAAAAAGTCAGTGGCAAACAGTTAGACCCAAATCTCACCCCTCAAGAGAGTATGTTTCTCACCATATTGCCTTTCTATGTAATGGAAATGTACTAGTTTGGTTTTTTGTTTTTTTTTTAAATAGATATCTTTATTAGATTTTTTAAATTACAATCAGAATAACATATACTCATGGTTTGAAAAAGGCAAACCATTTAAAAGTGAATCAAGTGAAAAATGAAAGTATCGTCTTCATTTATTCCTGCTTAAACCATAAGATAGTGGTAGACATAATTTATTACATTTTAAATAAGAATATGCACTATCGGTTTTGAGTCAGACAGTTGAACATGACCAAAACAATTTATTAAAGATACTACCTTCCCCCAGTGAATCAGGGAAATGAGAAAACATTTGCCAGACAGGTTCATTCTAATCTTCTTGTCCCAGCCTATGTGCCTTTAAGGTAGTAAGTGACTGTTTTCCTGGTTTGTGGGACAGGGAGGTTGAGGACTTGTTCCAAGTCACAGAGGGAAGGGTATTTTCAAGGCCAGAAAGATTGCTCCTCGCTCTGTGAAACGTTCCTGGCACTGAGACCTCTTCTCCTTTGGGCCAAACTTCTCTCCTTCAAAAGTGAGCTCAGATCATTATATATCAGTGCAGTCAAAACATGTCAGATTTGATTTGTTTCGCCTCAAAATGTTGCTGTTCTCTACCCCACAGTTGCTTTTAATTTAGTATTACAAGTATATATAGATACCGGACTTGACTTCAGAGCCTGTGTAATTACTAATGAGAAAGTGTACTTCACATCCTCATTTGTTGGTCATTTTAAGTATTTGCAAGCAAACTAGGATGTTTTCTGGTAAGAGTATCACTTGGCACTGTAACAGACTCCAAAAACAAGATACAGTACAGATACAACCAGGCACCAGCAAGTGGCATTTAAATATGTTAACAAAATAGCCTGAGAAACAACGTAGCTGGCATGTGTTAGATCTACAAAGTAAGTATAAACTACATGAAGGTCCTGCAGAGTCCTTCTTAAAGCCACTTCAAAGACCCTCCCAAATTGCCGCTAACCCACTGGATGATTTCAGGCCAGTTCTGCCCCTTTGTGGGCCTCAGTTTCCTCGTCTGAATGATGAGGAGATTGGACTAAATGCAGTGCCACAGTCCCTTCCAGCCTTCTCATTCCCTGACCCTGTGGCCACTGTACCTGCTACAATTCCCCTCTCAGTACAGGTCTCCATTTCCCAAAGTGTGGTGCCCAGGTTGCCTGTATCAGAAGGAGCCAAGGTGTTTGCTTAAAATGCAGATCCCTGGGGCTACATGCAGGCCTACTGACTCAGAACTGGGGGACGGGGAAGGCAGGCAGGAATCTATAGTTTTAAAAAGGCCGCAGATGGTTCTTTGGCACACTAGGGTTTAAGAACCATCATTATAATTTAATAAGAACAATTCAATTTTACCCCGAATCTCCTATTTCCCAACTTGCCTGGCATTGAGAAGGAATGAGCAATAGACATGAATTGAACAGAAAGTAACTGACTCACTGAACAGTTCTTCCAGAGCAGTGGACACATTGAGCAAGATGCAACTCCTGTCTTCATGGAGCTTACAGGCCAGTGAGGGAGACAGAAAATAAACCCATATGTAACTGCAGTGATGCCATTTTGGGAAGAGAGGAGGGTTTGAGGGTTTTGTTTTTGTTTTTTAGAGAAGGGAGGCAATTAGATCAGAAAAGAAGAAATTTGGGGAAAACTGTATTAATT